>JAAIXI010000210.1:0-66449 GCA_013403645.1 Heliconius nattereri
ATAGTGCAACGACGGTAAGCCTATGGTCCGCTAGTACAGTGTCGACTGCAGCAGTGAACGGACTGATCCCACGCGACCTTACAAATATGTGATCTATACACGATTTCGTAATTGTTTCTAATTTCTTTTCAATACGCGTATATTATGTAATGCTACATAACAGTCCGTTCTCCGCCATCAGATCAAGATAATTATCTCTTGTACTTGATGATATTTTTAAGTCAAGGTTCATATCCCCTGCTATTACAATATTTAATGACGCAGGTAAATTTTTTAATAGTAGTGAAAGTTCAGATACAAAAAGTTGCTTATTATATGAGGGAGGTCTATAAATTGCACATATTGTGACAGCTTGGTTACAAGGAGTTTTAATCGTGCCTACTAGTGACTCGAACAAATATGTATTATAGTTATAAACTGTGAACTTTAAATAATCTTTTATATAAGTAATTATACCGCCACCTTTTTTATTTTTGCGTAATTTTGTGTACCTTTTATATCCTGGAATGTTAAATAAATTACTAGTTTCATCTGACACTCCTACCTCCGTTAAAATTATAATATCAATAGGATATAATGTTACGTCTAGAATTTGGAATAATTTTTAACTATTGATCGAATATTTATATGTATACATAAAAGATTTATATGACTGCTAGGTATTTTTTTAATAAAGCTATTGCAATTTATACAGTTATTTAGTTTTATTATTCCTGATGAGTTATTTGTGCTATCCATGTTATTATTATTTATTATGAGAAAAAGCAAAATTTACACAAGTAAAAATTATTTTTCAATTTTTGAAATTGCTTCAATATCTATAAACATTTTATAATATGGACTTTACTCACTTTTGTTTTCCTTGCATAAATTTTGCCATTCCTACACCATACGAATTCAAAATTATTACTCAGCTGTTTTTTACTGTTATATAATAACATTTTATTATAGGGCGTTACTACGCCTTATAGGGGATTCATTGTGAAAGTAAATGATTATTCTCGCTAATTTTTTAATTACTAATTTGTTACAGACCCTGTGTCCCGCGCCCGCCAGATACAGGCCTGTACCCGCGCCACAACCCGGTGGAGGGAAACAAATGATTTGTTATTCTGAAAAGGTATATAGTTTACGGTCTACGACTAACGTGTTATGCGAATGTATTATTAAGAATTAATTTTAAATTTTACATATTGAATATATGTAAGTAGATATACCTATTACATACCAACATATATTTTTTTTATTTCACCCAAATATTTAGGATATTGTTTTGGTATAAAGCGGAAATCGAAAAGATTTCGTTTATAGGTAGTCGATTGTCAAAAGTACTTATTTTTTGTTTCGCCATTTCTCTTGTAATTGGAAAGAAAAAACACATAAAAGCAATTTAAATAGCAATATTTTTAATATAAAATAAAAATAATAAATATTCAATTATCAAAAAATCGAAAAAGCCATATATTTTAATACTAATCCGTGTGTTATTATATCTAGATTATCGTCGTTATGTATATTTGAAAGATACAAGAATTATAACGAAAACATGTTTTATTATTTTTTTCTAAATTTCAACCGAATATTGCTTCATTTGCTTCTATATGGATCATATAATATTAACTTCTAACTTAAACTAAGTTAAAATAACTTCACGCTGTATCCCGCACACAAGAGTAAGTAATACAACACTGAGTGAATTCGGAAAAATGATTATTTTTGTTACTTGGCTCTGGTAATAATAAAAGAGAACAGCATTTCTTATCAAATTTCCTCTCACATTTCAAATAATTTAATTATTATATAGGTGGCAGCCCCATTGTATCAGCCTGCTCCGGGATCACCGTCGCGCGTCACGCGGGGAGCACCTGAAGGTGCAGCGAATGCCACCTCCCCGATGGCGGCGCCACAGAACCCAGTTTATTATGCTATGAATGTTTGACAAGGGGACTAGGTAAATCTCACATATCTCTTATACGAACGAACTACAGTACAAACAACGACTGTAAATGCCTACGCAGATTAGAACTTAAGATTTTTTTATAACTTTTGATTATTTCCTTCGCGAACGCACAATGCATAAAATACTATAGCATCCATAAATTAGTTTAGGCTGTTGTAGAAGGGGGGGTCGACGATGTGTGACATTGTGTGGGTTTTTTATATTATAAATAATTTTATGTTATAAATTACATATTCACACATAAAGTACACAAACAGTTTTCCGCGGACCAGCGCAGCACAAAACCACCCCTCTACTTCCACCGCACCCTATCCATACTTTTCATATTAAAACCCCACATCTAACATCTACCACACACATCTATAAACTTTTAAACCTTTTCTCTTCTTCAATTAACATTGCTTTATTGTCTTTTCCCTAAAAAAAATATTTTTGATTTTCAGGTGAAAATTATAGTGGGCCCAGATGCGGTCCGAATCTCCGTCAAGCCACCGGGAGGTTCTACGGATGTTAATAAATAATTCAAAAAGAATGTCCGTACAATGAATGTTTTTAAGACAAATAAACTTAATCAAGTATTATTGTTAATATCGGTGTATTGAAGTATCCATTCTATCGGCGTTATAAGAAATTTGCATTCTTAATAGAATTTTGAAATTGTTATACCAACCATCTGTGTGTAATTTAATATTAAGAATTAAAAATAGAGCGTTTATATTATTAAGTATTGCTAATTGTCCAAAGATATCCAGTGAAACAAAGTCGCTGTTACCAAAGCATTTTTGTCAGAAGAAAGAAATAAATAATATATTTATTACTTAGGACGTGATTTTGAGGGAAGTATCATATTAGTGTCATATATGTACATACATATATCTGTGCTACAAACATAGGTGATTTAAATAAACTATTATATTATTAATATTATTCAGGCGAAAAATTATTTGAGGATTCATTTAACAATTTTTGTTGCAAAAGATCAATAATTGCATTGAGGAAAACTTGTCAGTAGTGATATTGGAAAAGAAGCTGTTTTTAGTAAAATAGACAGAAACTAGTGTATTACAAAATAACTGCCTAAAAACAACGATTTATTAGAATAGTTCGAAAATGCTGTACCAACAATTATTATAAATAGCATTTTTGTAAAACATAAAAATGTAAAGCACCCTTGGACGTTTTTCAAGGGGCACAGATTCTAATCCCGTTTATTTTTTTATATATTTTTAGTAACGCTATTAAACTAAATCAAATTAAAATATAATTTGTTGTAAAATTCCTCCAATTTATGTTTTTTATCGATTTATCCATTGACAATACAGTGACGGTTTGTGGACAGTAAATATCGACCATATTAGTTAAGATTTTGCGTAAATTTTATAAATAGAGTCAAATGGATCTGAAGGCAAATCTATATAAAGTATAAGCTATGTAACAAATAATTTTATAATATAGGAAATTTCCGCATTCTACTTTTTTTTATTATGAATCTCAATTAATTTCTTTGGAACCTAATATCAAATTTTATGTTACTACTGAAAAAAATTAAGACGTTTTGGAGGATGGTCGAATAGATTTTTGACGCATTATTTTAATTTTTTTTACGATTAACTTGTTCATTCTGATGTAATGTTACGAAAGAAATTTGAAAAGAGACCGCTTGCTGCCGGCCTTTTCAAATTTATTATCAAAAATTTTATGACTAGATATTTAAATCGAGATCTCCATAGAATAAATAATGAAAACTATTCGTGAGAAATTATTGCAGTTAGCTTGGAAATCTTATATCACTATTGGTTCATTTTTTTGTTGATAAAAATCATAAATTCTAAGCATATAGTCGTGACGATGACGATAACGGAGAGATAACAATAGAGAAAAATACAAAAAAGATATAGGTGTACTGTACTGTATGCGTGCCAAACAGATAATTAAATAATCGGTATGAGAGTATATGTGAGTAATTAATTTTCTGCCATTATATACCTAATTTTTGTATGTGTCTTTCCATAAACGGCCTAGTTGTTATAGATATTGTTTATTTAAAAAATATATTTAAGAGTCGCATCTGTAAAAAAAAAAATAGGTTAACAAAAAGTAACGCCTTGCAATTAAATATAAGTTACATTACGAAAATGTTGCTTTCACTTTTATTATACGAAATTATGATAGTTATAGGTAAGTATTATAATTATAATTATAATTTGACATTTGAGAAATGATCGAAAACTCTCTGTGTATGTGTAGCGAATAAAAAAAATATTTTGTCGTTATATTATATAATTAGTTTAATTCCTTGTAAAACGAGACATATAAAATAATGGACGTCATTATAGATGAAGCGCACAAAAGAGGGATACCTAAGAAAGTCAATTGCAATAATTTGAACCTAAATGTGAATCGTAGCAAATATTATTGAGGATATAAAAAGATTGCTCCTTTTCTGACATTGCCTATTTACCATATTCATATATACATTCCAATTCATCAATTGTGAAAAATAATTTTATTTTAAAGATTGCAAAATGTCATTTAAGCCTTTTTTTGTTTAGATTATGTACCGTACTTCATATAAAATGTGTAAAAAAAGTACATACTTTTTTATGTAGTTGTTTGTATTGACTTCTATAGGCATGCAGGCAAATATTTTTAGTTGAATGTCAAATCAAATTTACCTATGTATATATTTATTTTGAAATAAAATGTTGATACGTTTACATAAACTTGCTTATGTATAGGTAATAGATACAAAAACAAAATCGCACAATTACCACACTAAGGAGACCAAAGAATGACCTCATTCCAAAAGAAAAGTTAAATATTTTTGAGATTGCAAAAATCATCCGAAATTACCATATTATGTATACATAAATGGAATAAAATAGATATAAACACATTAAGAATGTTATAATTTAATTGAAAATAGGTACCGACCTAAATGTAACAATATCAACGACGCAAAGTGTTATGATGACGGAGAAAACAGGCACTAGCCACCGCGCATGTAAGTAAGTTGTAAACAAATCCTAACTTCATATCTGTCTGTCATCAATTCATAAGAGGTTCTCACGTCAAAAACTCTAAAAGTGTGGTACTCGCTCGTAGTGACGCGACGTAGTTGTCAGCGTGACTCTGGTGGGTCCGTGATTCTTCCAAGCTTCGTAACACGTTGCGCTTGTAATATGGATTACAGAACAGAAATCAGAGAAAACGTGTTATTTCACATATTATTAAAACGATATATTAAGAACTAAAGTACGCATCAGCAAGTTACATCTAACTTCGCTTCTTTTTTCTCCATTTGTCTCTATCACCTACCAACATACAAATAATATTGAAAAATCATATAGAAGTCGTAGTAAAGCGAAAGTAAAGTTTTATAATGTTATATATTATAGAATTTTGGGCAGCATTTAGAAAACTTATAAAATAATAAATTAGAAAGAGAACATAAATAATGCTTCATGTACATAGTATTTCCCTATACTTAGTGTATTTTGTAAAAAATATGTTTTTATTAAGTGACGATTAGGTCGATCTTAGAATAATATATGAGCGATGTGGAATGCGATTTTAAGACGTAATGTTTGTCTATGTTATTTGTAAGAATAAATTTAGATAAGTTTTGGACAACTTCGATGACGTTGTCGATTATGTTCTGCTATGTGATATTATTTCGCTGCATGGCAGTTTTGTATTCTCTACCATTAATTTTATGTGACTTTACCCATAAAAAATTACTATTTTCTTCGCCAAACTAGTCAAATACTTCATAAAGTCATATAGAGGCAATGTTAGAATTATTATAGTAGATTACTAATACTAAGATTTTAAAATTAAACTGTATTTCTCATCAATAATAATTAATCCTTCATGTGTATTTTCATATATCTTCGACGTGCAATTTAGAATTGTGGTAAAACTAAAACTTCGCTTCTCCAAATTTAACTTAAGCTCATATAATATACGAGTATAAGAAAATAGAAAAGAAAAAAAAATAATTTTAGAAAAGAATGTGAAGTAAGTTTTAATATTAAGAAAAAAAAGAACGTTGTGACTCAAGTGACCATTATATTATAGTCAAATAGATACAAAATTTAAACCACACAATATTATTCAGTGTTAATCCTACGACGACGTACAAACCTACATCTAAGTACATTTATATTTAATATGGACTATTGACGATTTCAGCGATTTATTTTAGTCAAATGCCCACGTGATATAAAACGATAAGTCGTCTACGAGTTGTATGTAGTAGTAAATGGGCATTATCCATTAAAATGGTAACTTTCAAAAAGTTTAGCCTGTTTCTTTAGATGTTCGATAAATTTCAGACCACCAGCGAGATTTAAAAATAATATTGACGCTAAAATACTGTCACTTACTTCGATGATCGATACCACGCAGTATTAGAAAAACAATGCCTAAGAGCTAAAAATTTTAATATATAAAAATACTATAAATTGAATCGTTAATTCCATTATCTTGTTATAAAGGCAAATTGTGAGGAACAGTAGGCATAAGGCCTTACACTTAGTGTAGGTATATATACTTAAAAGATGAGACAGTATACTTAATATGTAATATTGATTTGTTATTAAGTTTCGCACGATGCGTTTCAAAGAAGTATAGAAAATTTGATATTTGATATCATGTTAAATACATCGTTGAATTGACTTGTTACATTAATTATTACGATGGTTTCATTTAACGCAACTAGCGTTGCAAGTAGTTCTTCGAAAATAGTATTTACATGTGTAATTTTTACATGATTTTAGCCCATATGATATTACTAATTTTAGTAGGATCTCTAAAACAGTTTAGATTTTTCATTAGAAACAAACTGAATCACTTATCTATTCGTAAGCAGCTACCATGTTGTAATACGACCAAAGACCAGTCTTTATTAAAATAGACATTTTATATATCAAATACATAATTTGTATATATTAATTATATTATTTCGTTATATCAATAAGTTAAATTACATGAATAAATTGTATTCCACGGATTTCTACAACAGACTCGAACGCTCTTCCATCTATCCTGTTTGTGTTATATACTCCAAGTATGAAACTGTTAAATATGTTTTCTAGTACTATTATAGTATGTATGTATAAATAACTGCTGAGATGACTATTGTGACAGCTTACTCCAACTCCGGTGATGCGTACCGGTTACCTTTGTTACCTACTGTTATACTAAATATTGTTACTTACCTTGACTATGTAACATTAGATAAAATATCATGACGAGCTTAGAATTGTTGCTTAATTTCATTAGTGAAGAGAAGCTTCATGGTATATATGTTCATATTTTACTTTTTATTGGTTGGTTTTCTCTTTGTTATTTAGGCGCATCACACGCAGTAGAGACGTCGAATGTATTATTTGAGATTAGGGCTGAAGATGCCATAAGTTTCAAATTATCCGTACAAACGTATTTGTAGATTGGTTAACTAATAAAGATAACAACAATACATTATTTTTTAAATTTTATTTATCACCATTTCAGATTGAGAATTTCACTAATGGGTACTTATTATGGCATGGCGATGACAGTTCCAGGATATAGTAAAAATATCGAGGTCTTCGATTTTGGTTATTTTTAATATATCAGACCTGTAGAAATCCTACACAAAACTGCGCAATATTTTTATAGTACAGTGCTTAGTTTAGCACATGCACTTTCAAATCTCATTGTCTAGTAGTTTTTTATTAATAAGTGCTAAAAAATAAAGTAATGAAATGGAATCTATTTAATTACTTATTAATCTATTTCATTATTAAATGAGCTTTTTAATGGTATTTTAATTACATAAAATTATTTTTATTTTTCATGTCACATTTAATTTGACATGAAATGAATTCGATTCAATTTTCCTTTTTTCAATTCAAATGATTTTATTTGAAGAAATGATATTTCAGATATATCGCATAAATAATTTTTATGATTTTTTTATTTAAAAACAACTAATAGTATGGTACCATTTAGGAAGTACATCGGTTAGATCTGAAGCGGGACGTCCGATGCCGTAATTTGTACCACCTTACGGAAATCTTTAATTAATAGATAAACATAGTAGATGTTTGGACTAAATTGATACACTGTTTTTAATTTAACTAAAAATAATAATTTTAAATCTAGTTTCTTAATAAAATATTTTAATTACTGTAGTTTAATAGCGATGTCACTAGTATAATGGAAGTGGATAGCAAGGGTTCCCCAGTGCGATGGAAGTAAAACAAGCGTTATGTAACTATGTTTATATTTCAATCACTTACAAAATTGTGTACGTCGTACGATCCATATCCGCTATTTATACTCTTACAATTTATATTTTAAACATGTTCGATGTCAAATTATTCTTAAAAATAATAAAAGTATTAATAATACAAACTTGTTATTAATTAATTATATAAAATAAATATGTTTATTGATCCATATATATGGGTTGTCCACCCATGATCCATAAATGTTAGTAATAATACAATAAAACTTAATATATAGTGTTAGTATTTAATAACTAATAGTAACTTAATGTCACACATATGCCAGATCGGACAGTCCCCATTGTCGACGATAGCCTTCAAGACATTGTTGCGGCTGAAGAGCACTCGCCTTAAAAGTGAACTTGCCTTTTTACGGAGAGAGACTTTTTTCTCCGGAATGCCGGAGAATGTTCAAACAAGAATATAATTAATTGTAAACAAAAATGCTTTTTACCGTTTTGATTGTTTGCTTTATTATTTGTCATATTTTATTTTTTACTTTCTTGCATCCATTAATTAACGTTTTAAATAAAACGGTAATAAATTTAATAATTTATTAACATAATTTATTTAATTTTAATTCTAAATAAAAAATTTGGGTAATTATTTTAATTAATTATGGTACAAAAAGATTAAGACTGGTATCCCTGGGCTTCACCGTATTGCTTTGCTCTTTCAAAATCATTTGGAGGTATTATTACATAATTTAAATTATAATACTTCCAAATGATTTTGAAAGAGTAATAATTCTGGCTTTTGAAAAAAAATCGACTTAAAACCAAATTTTAAACTTGCCGCAAATTGTGTTTTGTTGAGCATTCTAAGAGATGGCAGCAGCATCGTTTTGTCACCCATTTTTTAGTATGAAGTGAACATTCTTTGAGTAAATGTGTTCTGTACTCAGTATGAGCTACACGTCCTTATAACCTGAGATCCCACCGTTGAATCCTGCATATACCAGTTTTCTTAATTAAACCTATATTAATGAATAATACATGATTAGTAGAACAGATTACACCTGGGTTGCCTGGAAGAATCCTGCCGCAATCACCTTTAATTACATTTTTTCGTAACTCGTTTTTGGAGAAAATTGCAGTCATACGTTTTTTATATGAATCGCACATCATTTGAAAGATAATCGCATAAGGAATTGGAAAATTAAGGGTTGCCAGCTCTCAGTCTGCCGCAAGTCTAGGGTTGCCTGGTTTAAACATGTCACTAAATGTTAATAATTTGCACTCATGTGTTTTTTTAATGAATTATATATCAAATTAAAGCTTATTTTTTTCTGAACACTATAAAACAGGGTTGCCTGGAAAATTCCTGCCGCAAACAGGGGTTGCCAGCGTTTGAAATATTTTATTCCGGTTCCGTTTGACTATGAGAATAGACGATGAAATGCGCGGTCTGCCTTATGTTTTAAAGTAAAATATTATATAATAGAAGGTCAATCTTAAAATCAATGTTTATTCTAATTGTTCACCTGTTAAATGATGATTTTAATCATATTAAGTACACGCAGAAAACTATTTAAAGATGAAATCATCCTTATTTTTCAAGTAAAATAATGAATCTATAATATTGAGTCTTTGCAAAATCTATTTTCTAAATACTAATATTTATTTATTAATTTAAATTACCATTTTGAAACAACTAAATTATCTAATTAAATAAACGTTTACAAATATCGATCTACCATAAGTTATTAATATACATACATATACATCATGTATCCTTAATATAATGAAGGGTGACCATTATTGCAGATATTTTTTTTATTAATTATATTGAAAAATACATTTCAATGAACTCGAACTCTCTCTCTTTTCGTCCTCTACTTGTTTGATTTGACAACGCTTGCCGCAATTTTTTTTTCTCACGCAATTTTTAATAATTTGCATAGGAAAGAAACATATATAATATATATAATATCGACGTGTTTTACCAAACTTCTTACTTCTGCTTCGTCTTCAAAGATACTTTACAAATTCATGATATCACTAAACTTAAAGTACGTCTTGTAGTTAACAAAAAACGCTAAAAATATAATTTCGTAATACACATAAGAATTTTAAAAATACCAAGTCAGAAAAACAGCTAAATTACAACAATAACAATCAACCGCTATGTTAGTTGACCTTGACCTAAATAGCAGTGTTGCCATTGGCAGAAAGTCAAATATTACAAAATTGTTCGAAAAAGTAAACCTTGAATATTTTATGTAGGAAACGATATTAATATTACATTTGTCCATTTTTTTTTTCTAATATTCCTCAACAGATAAATTTAATTCATTATAATTAAGAAAAGCATGCATTTTTAATTAAAACAATTAATAAAAACAAAGAAAGACGTGTTTGACGTACACGTGTAACGTTAATAAAGTTGAAGCATTGTTTATGTTTAATAAAAAATATATTTACCACTCATATAAGTACAAAATTGAAGCGTTGTAATTTATTGTCTACTATGTCAAGCAAAATTTTTAGTGTGGGAGTTGATAGGCCCTGATTACATGGAATAACAAAATCGTTGTTGCCATTGACAAATATAACAAAATAAACACAAAAGTAATATGTGGAAAATGAAATTAATATTATAAAAGTCGTAACTCTGGTTATTTGATATTAATTTCAGCTTCGATACTTGATCTTGACAGTTTAAAGAGACATAAAAATAGACGAACAACAAAATAATATAAGCCTCGGAATTAAATTGTTGATAAAATTAATTATTTTAATAAAATTTACAATATTTTGGTTAGATATTTGCATTTTAACTTTATTTTCTTTATAAATGTAAAAGTGTTATTTTGACTGTTTTCTACTATTATATTCCCGAGGTTGGCAGCACTGCTTACGGTTACAAATGTAAAATTTATCTTCTTTGGTGTTTCTGTCGTTTGTACGTGCATTCATTAAACGCCGAACTAAAGTTAACTGAACTGAAATAGTGCTTTTCTGGTAATTATAAAAACATTTAAATAATTCACCTACGTAATAAATAATTATCATTATAACATATTGACTTTAGACTATTGAAATACTACTACTATTGAAAACTATTGAAAAAGTTTTCGCATCCTGTGGAAATACAAAGGAACGGAAAAAGAACGTTGAGGTAATTAATTATATTATTTATTTATCACGCTGTACGCTCTCCCTTTTTTTGAAAACGGTCAAAAATGAGAATATCTTCTTTTTGAAGTTGATTCATAAAGAAATGCAATGATGAGGACGTTTACAATAAAGTTAGGCTGACCCACATTTGAAGTTATTTCGTTCGTTTCGTTTACAATAAAGTTAGGCTTACCCACCCACATTTGAAGTTAGTTGATCGGATTGTATTTTATTTTTATAAGATGTGTCTTTAATTTAGTTTTAAAATTAAAATTTTTCTATGTTTTTATATCTTGAGGTAATTTATCGTAAATTTGTGCTCCTTCATGAATAATAGATTTTTTGCCATAATCGGTTTTTGGTAAGTATAAATTATTTGCACTTCTAAGTGGTCTATTTCCTTTTTGTTCATTTGTCAGAAAAAATAGCTCCGCTTGTAAATCGTTTTATAAAATTTTGCGAATAAGAATACATGAGGCCGTCGTGACGTAGCGGTACAAAGGTGTGACTGAATCGAGGAAGTGAATTATTTATTTACGTTTATATTTCCATTTCTTCGCTCTGGTGTCCAGGCATGGCGCGGCGTTGAATTCTGCCACTCAACACGCAATGCCTCCGGAATTCGGCAGAAAGTGGGGAATGGAGTGTCTTAACACTGTGTTTCCTCTGCCTACCCTGCAGTGTGCGAGATACAGCGTGAAGCTGGTATTTTTTTTTAAGAATACATTTGTTTTTTTTTAAGAATATATTTGTTGTTTTATTTTCTATGTGTTATTTGTTATTGATATAATTGACGAATATTTAAAAATTTAGTTTCATTATATATCGTATTTGTGGATTTTAATGGCTTAAAATGGAAAAGCAGTTTTATTATTTTATTTTGAATAATTTGCAAAAATTTTAAGTTAGTTTTAGAAGCGGCTCTCCATATTTCGACTAGATAAGTTAGATTTGACTGAACTAATGAGTAATATATTGCTTAGCACACACTACGAGGCAGGCAACGATAGATACCACGCAACAAACCTATGGTACCTGATAACGAGGATAATTTTAATTTAATATTTTCTATATGTTAACTTTGACCATACTATCCTTGAAGTGTACCTATCAAATAAAAAAAATCATTAGAATCGATTGGTGTGATATTTAGTCATTCCACCATTTACTTAATGCAAATAAATTTACGACTTGTGTGATTTTCTCGTAGATACCATTGTCGACCGGTTCCCATTATCAGAAGCTAACCACTTTCACCATACTATCCTTGAAGTGTATAGTTTTAAATAAAAAAAATCATCGAAATCGGTTGTCGCGACATTGAGTTATTTGTCCGTTTGTCGCGGACATTCAAAATTCAAATTCAAAATATTCTTTATTCAAATAGGCAATTATTATAAGCACTTTTGAATCGTCGAATGAACATATGAACAAAAAGCTACCACCGGTTCGGAAGGCAGTTCTGCTGAGAAGAGCCGGCAAGAAACTCAACAGTTGCTCTTTTCAAAATCAATGGTACAATCTATAAACATTAGCTGGCAGCAATCCTGCATTACGTTCAATAGACATTAATTCCATACATGCTTATCCTCCAAATATTCTTGAACAGTGTAATACGCTTTACTTGTTAGAATTTTTTTTACAGATATTTTAAATTTTGGTAGTGGCAAACTAAGAATACACTGCGGAATTTTATTATATACACGTATACTCAGACCCATAAAGGATTTACTAACTTTTTGGAGGCGAAAACTTGGTGTAACAAGCTTATCTTTATTTCTCGTTCCTCTCGTATGACTGTCACTATTTTTGCTATGACAATGTTTATTTTGTCGGACAAAGAGAATGAATTCGTTCGAAAATTCGTCAGTAATGAATGCTGCAACAACCTTACTACAATATCTAATTACTAAGACTGTTTGTTTCACTTGGCACCGACTACAAAATTATAAACTCTATTTACTATTGTATAAATAAACTAGTACTAATTTAATTATGTAAAATCTGCTAAGTTTCAATTCAATCAAATATTGATTAGCGCGACAAGCTTTTATGACCATGTAAATTGTGTATAATGAGGTTATGTGTTGATAGTTAAAATTTAAGAGAAAAACTTTATTTGCTTTTTTATTAGCGTTTATATAAAAGCTTTTTCTAAAAAAGATTTTTTGCTTTTAATTTATTTATTTAGAAGATTAAATATCGTGGCCCGTCTGAAAAGTTAAGATTGTAGGTTAAAAATATTTTTGAAGTTTATTAATATGTGTTTTAATTATCATTATTCTCTTAATGTTTATAGGTAGCTTTTTGTTGGTATGTACATTCGACGATTCAAAAGTGCTTTTATAGTTTATTTGAATAAATAATATTTTGAATTTGAATAAACACATAAATATGAGCTAAGTAATGCGTCGTTCTCGAATTCACCGACAAAAGATCTATTTAGGTGCGGAGTTCTCTGGAACTCAATAGTACCTAGTAGTAGGATATATTTTTTTGTGATAATTAATCAATAGAATTACACAAAAAATACATAAAGGTTTACGTAATTACGCGAAAAATCTTGAAAGTATATTACTTATTCTATTAATTATATTTAATTATTTATTTATGTCTTTTAAATTGAAAAGTACGGTTTATTACTAGCAAATAAAAATAACTTAACAAAACATATAACTGTTAATTGTGTAACTTAAAAGAAAGTTAGGTTTTATGTAAATAATTACAGCGAAAATAGCATTTATTTCTTTAGTCAGCTTAATAAAAATATATATTTTTTTAATAATTCATTTTAGAAAATTAATGAAACAAGTTCAGAATCGAGTGAACCATTCGATTTTCCCATTACGAACATTGACATGGAAAAATCTAATAAAAAAACCAGCATAACTAGTTTGGGTGGCGAAGCGCTTCGAGAAACTCGACGTACTAGAAGACTAAATCAAGTCCACAATATTCAAAATAAGCAAATTGAAACTGAAAATGATAATAATTTCAAAGCTAAAACTATTGAGACTAGGTCAAAAACAAGAAAAAATCTGAAGTCTAATCAAACTGAGCTAAATGACCTTGAAAATGTTAATAAGAACACTCGCCAACCTAAAACTGTTAGGGCTAGGGCAAACACAAAAAAAAATGATAAGATGCCAAACACTTCTCTAGTGCACGAAGAATCAATTAAGCAGCGAAAAACTCAACGTAGCAAAACACTAAATAAAGTCAACAAAATTCAAACAAAGTTAAATGAGAATGAAAATCTTAATAACAAAAATTCCAAACCCGGAACTGTTAGGACTAGGAAATTACAAAATTTAGAAGACCAGTCTATGAGAGGTACTGTAGCTGAAGTGCTAAACACTTCTCTAGTGATCGAAGAACCACGGGATAATATAACTGAAGTAGAACCAGCTATAAAGGAACTGGAAGTGAAAACTATCATTGATGAAGAACCACTGTATGTAAATAGTGATCAATTGCTAAAGATAATAAATAAAAAGATAGATAATAAAGTTGAAAAACATAGCGATCGGGATTCAGAAAGCCCTTTGCGAATTCTGATAGTGGAAGAGGCACAAGTACATAGAGATGCTGACAATTCAGTTAAATATGTTTTACTAGACAATTTAAAAGATATGAGCGGATTCAATACAACGCAAAATTTAACAAATAATAGAAGCCCTCCTAAATTGAATATTATCGATGACTTTAACAAAATCCATCCACAAACTAATAATAATAAAAAAAAAAGTGTCACGGCAAAACAAAATAGTCAATATGAGGCAAAAATATATATGGCAGCAACATTACCAAATACTTCAAGAGATAATAATAAAAATAATTCTAAAACTCAAGCCTGGTCGGGTTCTGAAAAGACTGAAAGACGAAAATTATCCAGAATTTCAGAAATGACTAATAGACCAATAGAAGCAGAAGATAATTCGGATGAATTAATACTTACTACAGGAGAGTCACCTATCACAGCGCGGGGTGGCCTTGAAGGCGAACCCCCTAACATAGAACAATTAAACCAACCAATAACACCTAGGAATCTAGATTTAGAATATCTAAATCAATCTACGCAGGATTTTGCCGAAAAGCTACAACTAACACTATTCAAACTACTAAATGGACAATGTACAAAGGAAGTTAATACAAAGACAAACGATAATTCATCCGAGAACTTAATAACAATAGAAATAGATGAGAGGCTATCGGATGAAATGAGTACATGGCAGCCAACTCTAGCATCTTCTACCCCTTGTAGTGTACAAAATTGGCTTAACCGAAACGATAGTGAAAAACCCAGGGGTGAGATTAGTTTTTATGTTTTTTTTTTCCATAAAACACTGTTTTTATAGTATTTGCTTTATTAAATCCGTGCTTTATGGTCTGAGCTCAATTCCGAAAGGTATATCAGTGTTTTTGTCAGGTATATGTGAATAGATGCAATAAAAAAAATTGCAATAATGAAAATACTTTTTTCCTGTTTCATATTTGATAGAATTTTTAAAATTGTATTAGGCTTTTACAGAGTAGTTAAAACTGTGGTTTCATTTAATGCATTGCTGACACTTCCACTCTGTATAAAATTAAATTAAATAAACATAATTCTCATTTGCAGAAGCTCAGTTACTGTGGGAGCAATTAGAACATATGAAGGAGAAATTGAACACTACACTCACTGAAATGCAGCATGCTTCTGGTAGAAAGTAAGTTTTATATAATTGTAATATATTCTCCTAATATTTGATGGTGTATGGCTTTGAGTTCCATATTTAAACATTATGATGAATTTATTATAAAAAAATAAAAAGTGTTTATTATAAAAAGCGCGGCGTTGAGTTCCTCCACTCAATATGCAATGCCTTTACAGTTCGGCGGAAAGCGGGAAACGGAGTGTTTTAACACTAGGTTCTCTCTCTCTGTCTTTTTTCCTCTTTCTCCCTCTGCCTACCCTGCAGTGTGCAGGATACGGGATAGCGTAATAAACTATTCATTCGCCCGAGTGAGAATCGTATCCACATCTGTCGTATTGCGCCCCGAATAAATTACTATATTATAATTTTATTTAATATATTATATTATCTATACTAATATAATAAAGCGGAAGAGTTTGTTTGTTTGTTTATTTGAACGCTAAGATCTCTGGATCTGCTAGTCCGATTTTTTTTTGTTTTGTATGGAAGCTGCATTCTTCAGAAGCGCTATAGGCTATATAACATTACATTACACATATATACTAATATATTGAAATACTTTCAAATTTGACAAGCAATTTATTCCGCCATGCTAATAACAACCGTCATCGCTACGCGACCGTTACCGCGACATTTTGATATTCATCCTTATGAAAATAAATATAATAGTCACTTTCAGCATTTTATCTAGATTGAAATTAAAGTTTACTGTATAACATTCTAATAAATAATTAATGAGATGTCACTGATTCGGAATGACCTAGCCTACGAGAGGCTATGACCGACGCTAACGAGCAGATGACGTTGACGGTTTTATAAATTTTCAAACATTTTCGAACTATTTTAAATTTTTATGTAATTATTTGCTGTTTATAATTAATTTAAAATAAACTTTGATTCTCTTCTTATTTTTTTTTGGTATTACTGGCAAAAATGATCCTTTTAGGTAGTTTTTAGGTACGGTTTTTAGGTACTTTTTCTAATATTAAGAATATCCTTTAGTTACTTTTACTTATTATGTTGGTTTATTTCCATTTCTCAGATATTTTTTCTAATAATATGTCCCTACTTATTATTCTTTTTGATTATTTAAGCTTATATTTTCTTACTAATTCTATTGAAAACTGAAAATAATATATTTAATCAAAATATTCTTATAGTTCAAGCAGGCGTAGCCGCGTCCGGGTCCGCTAGTAATACTACATTATAATAGGGACGGAGCATTTATTCAATTATACTATATTATAATAGGGACGGAGCATTTATTAAATTATACTATATTATAATAATACTTTTAATTTAATTGGAGCTAACATTGGTTTATTTTATATATTTGATTTAAACAACTATTTCGATAGATTCATCAGCAAGCTCGTCGAAGCCAAGCAAAATGCGAACAAGTGGAAGACGGAGCGCCGCCGTCTGTGCCAGAGGCTTATAGCTGATGTAGAGAAATATACGACGGAAAGATTAAAAGATTTGGAAACAAGGTTTACTTTTTTTCTTTTTTCTTCAGTTTCACGCTTCCCGCGTACAGCATGGGGAAGAAGGGAACCTAGTGTTAAGACACTGCGTTCCCCACTTTCCGTCGAATTCTAGAGATATTGTGTGTTGAGTGGCGGAACTCAACGCCGCGCTTTGCCTTGACACCAGAGCGAAGAAATGGAAATATAAATGTGAATAAATAATTCATTTCCTTGAGTGAGGATCGAACCCACAACAGTCACGGTTTGTGTCCCTGCGCCACGACTGGCCTCATAAATAAATTACTTTTATTCGAAATTTCTATTTATTACTATTATTCGGAAATTACTCGTAGAAACTCCATCAGTAGTCATCGCCAGCAACCTTGTGTGTGTGGCCATTTTGAGCTAAAATGGTAATACCACAGAATTCCTCTCTAAACACTCCCCGTCACTCCTAAAATTATTAGTTCAGAAGATACTTTAGTTTCAGTAGGTACCTTCGTGCGCTGTCTGTCATTCATTTAGTAACAATTGAGTTTTTATATGTAGACTAGCGCACCCGCGCAGCTTCGCCCGCTTGAATGAAAATTTATTAAATATATTTATGAAATTATTTTCAGTTTTCAATAAGATAAGTATAAAATATAAGCAAAAATAATGAAAAGAAACCGAAAAAGAAGAATAAGTAGAGAAAAGCATTATTATTATAAAAAATATCTGAGTAATTAAAACGAATGAACAAAATAAGTAAAAGTTCCCAAAGGAAAGTCTTAATATTAGAAAAAAGTGCCTAATTAATTAAAATGAACAAAATTAATTAGTAAACGCAACCAACGAAAAATATATAAAAAACTAAACAAAACTAGCTTTTTTAATATTATCAATATTATCAACGTAAGATAAATATTTTAAAGTATTAAAATTAAATTAACACTGTACTGTGAGTTTAACGATGTACTTTTTAAACTACACTTTGATTTTCTTCTAATAGAGTTCGAGTTCGATTTCTTTTACAATAAAACCAAAAAAAGTATAAATTCATTGTAAACAACAAATAATTACATAAAAATTAACAGTAGTTCGAAAATGTATGAAAATTTACAAAACCGTCAACGTCATCTGCCCGTTCGCGTCGCTCATACTATGCCGCCCGAAGGCTAGGTCATTCGGAATCAGTGACATCTTCTTAATTATTTATTAGAATGTTATACAGTAACTATAATTTCAATCTAGATGAAATGCTCAAAAATGACTATTATAAATATTTTCAGAGGGATGAATTTATATATTATATAATTAATATATTATAGAAAATACATTAATACAAAATCCCGATACATTTAAAGTTAATTCATATGTTCAGAGATAAACACCTATACCATCGCGGACTTTTTAAAACAATATAATATATGTAAACAAATATTTTTGTAAAACATTGTTTTTGTGTGTCATGAGGTTGAGTCGGCGCGCGCCATGTATGCGTTAAGCAAGCTCATTTTGGGTGACGTTTTCTTAGAACAACAAACTTTGCAAGCCGTTGCTTAGCAACGGTTGTTATTGACATGGCGGAATAAATTGCATGTCAAATTAATAAGTATTTTAATATACTAGTATATATCGACAATATTACAAATAAGAGAAAAAAAGTAACCTATGTTCATCCCAAGACCCTCAAGTATCTATGAGTATTTTATGATAATTAAATTAGCGATTTGGCCCTGATTGCGTAACAGACAGACAGAGTTATTGTGTAATACTGATTTGACTCATTAGGAAAGCTAAAGTTTGTCAACATCTAATGATCATCGCAGCGGCACATTGTCTCACTGAAAACGTAACGGTTGTGGGTTCGATTCCCGCTCGACGAGTGAGGTAGGCAGAGGATACCTAGTGTTACACTCCGTTCCCCACTTTAGACAATTTAATGTATGTGTGCCAAAACAAGGAAAAAATATTTATTATGTTTTTTACTATTTTGTGATTACTTTTATAGATTTGGAGAATTCGAAGAACAATCCATAAAAAATATGCAGCAAAACTATGAAGAGTTGGTATGTGACGAATACAAACAGAGGAAGACAATGCTGTCATTGCTGCAAGACGATTTACAAAATGTAATGAAACATTTTTCTAACATTTCTGAACGAAACGATAAATGAGTAAAATGTTTAATTGCTTTAGAATATTTATGTATTTAATTTTTTTATGGTTCCTAAAAGTTGAATTAGAATTTGAATAAATATTATTTTCATATTTTTCGTTTTATTGAGGCTAGCAGTGGCGCAGGTTACGCAAATGTATAATGTAAGTTTTAAATTTAAATCAGTCAGTTCAAGAGACATCATTAAGACATTTATGTCCTTAAATATCAAAAAACGTCTGATCTATGGGGTCTGGGGTCTGTGGGGTCATCTGTCAAATTAATTAGTTATATAATAGATGCTGTTGCTCCTCACAACACCTATATATAACACCTCACCTCATAATTGTATTGAGTGTGGTGTGTTTTCTGACCAAATGAAATTTAGTAAAGTCATACCTTTATTTAAAAGGGGTAGTATATCTGATCCCAATACTTTCGACCCATTTCTGTACTATCCTCGACTTTACCCTCGTGTACCCTCGACAAGTGAATTGGTAGATGATGCAGTGCTCATAACAGGCATTAGCATTAGTTATCACTCTGGAAGAAGTATGTGAAAATAATGGTCTAAGCCTGAATAAGAATAAGACAAAGGTTCTAGTGTTTGAAAGAATTGAAGAAAAGACGGAATACAAGATCAGTGTAAATGGTAAGATATTAGAACAAGTGAATGAAGTGGTATATTTGGGAAGTATGTTCAGTAGAGATGGCGGATACGAGATGGATGTGGAAAGGCGTATTGCTGCCGATAAGAGAAGAAGAATGTGCCCGGCTGATTTGGGCACATCGAACGAATAATTGATGAATGAAGGGCAAAAAAAATTATGATGGAAAAGTGAGCGGTAAGAGATTGAGGGGTAGACCTTGGTTAACCTTCGAAAACACAGTATCGAAGATACTGCAGAAGGGTCACGTAAAAAGTATGAGGACCCCCCGGAGGGCATGTATCAAGAGGTCGAAGACAATGGACGAGGCAAAAGAGGTATGTAGAGACCGTAGCGTGTGGCGCTCCGTTCTTTCTGACTACCTCGCTACGGGTATATGTTGCCAATAGACCCGATATAGTACTAGAAGACCGAGTGTCGCGTCACACAGCTATTGTTGATATTGCTACCACACATGATGATAATCTCGCAAAGACCGAAAAGGAAAAAAATCTTAATAATTGGGCCCATGAGATTACTGCCATGTAGGATGTCAATACGACTATCATTGTGCCGATAGAGGTTTTAATCAACGGTTTAATAGCGCAAAGCCTCGACCAACATCTTAAAAGGTTATCGCTTAGCTGTTAGATCAACCGGATGCAGAAAACAGTTTTACTTGAGACCGCATGTACTGTGAGGAGGTTCCTCTCTAGACCAGCGATGGCTTTAACCCTTACCCCGTCGTCGTATGAGTGTGTATTTTTATATTTTTAAATGTAATTTTTATACAAATATATATTAAAAAAATGCTAAATTTATTTCTCTTATATAATAAAAGTATCCCTGAACTAATTAAAATATAATATATTATAATCATTTTCTATTATTTGTATTAGTAGTCAATACTAGTAATCAGAATAAGAATAAGAATTTGGCTTATAAAGAAAATGCCAAGGATAATTGTATTATCAATTTTAGCTGTGTGACGTAGAATTAATCGTCATTGGCTAGTAATATCTGCCATATAATTTTAGAAAAACTGCTTTAACCTTTCTTATAGCATTTATTAACTTGCCAAGTGTGTTAATACGTCATTAACACGCTTGGCAAGTCTCGGCAAGAGACTCTGGTTAACCAGCTGGTGTTAATCAGCGTCTGAGCGTCAGCGTCAAAGCTTGCGATAAATTATTGCCGATCCAGACCAGTGTCGGTTTTTGAACACAGATAAAGGAAATATGCGGCTAACGGCAGCTAGCTTGCGATGTACTCACACGTTGACATTTGTGAAAAACTTGTGGACGTGACGTAACACTTGTCCAGCTTCCACGATGTGAGTTCAGTTCAGTTCTTAATTTATGGAGTTTCGAGCGTGCCAGTGGAGCACTTATCATTTCGCCATGGCACGTTATATGTAGAACACACGAAGGAGAAACGATGTATAAAATATAAATATTAATACAGTACCGTACCGTAATCATACACTGTCACATTTCGTAAAGGAAATACGTTATCTATATCGTATTTATTTTGGTACTTTGTATATTTTTGACTTATCTGTGGTCCTAGATAAGTCAAAAATTACTTTGAGGAGTTTGAGGTGTCAATTTTTGTCTATGATTTGGTGACAATTTACACGTAGCGGTGTTATATTTGAGGAACATTTTAATTTTTAAATAAAACAACACAATGAGTTCATTTCGTCGAGATAAAAAAGAAGAAGAAGATGGAGGAGCAAATATATTTCAAAACCTTGATAAGACAACTTTGCTGCAGGAAGCTCGCTATTTTAATTCTACTCCGGTAAATCCAAGAAAATGCATTCATATATTGACTAAAGTTTTATATTTACTCAATCAAGGAGAAAAACTTACAACTCAAGAAGCTACTGATATGTTCTTTGCAACAACTAAATTATTTCAATCTAAAGATGTTGTACTGCGTCGATTGGTGTATTTATGTATTAAAGAACTAAGTTCTATGGCGCAAGATGTAATTATCGTTACATCTTCACTGACTAAGGACATGACAGGAAAAGAAGATTTGTACAGAGCAGCAGCTATTCGTGCCTTATGCAGCATAACTGATAGTAGTATGCTACAAGCTATAGAACGCTATATGAAACAAGCTATTGTGGATAAAAATCCCGCTGTTAGTTCAGCTGCCCTTGTTTCCGCTCTCCACTTGTCTGCTTCTGTTCCTGACTTGGTGAGGAGATGGGTTAATGATGCACAGGTAAATATAATCATCCCATTGCAAGCCTATTCAATAAAAAAAAAAAAGTTGACTTCTTAATTTATGGTGATTCGGGGGTGCCAGTTGAGCACTAATCACTTCGCCAATGTCACATTGTATGGAGAACACACAATAAAAAAATATTAATTTATATTTCTGCTTGTCATAATATAAATATTAGTGATGTAACTTAATACAAGTTTCTATTAAATATCTTATACTGTTATTTTTAACTGTAATTTGGCTGGCATTATTTGCACTTAAACAAATATTTATAAATCTGCAAAAATTGTTTGCTTTTTCTTGCAATTTTCTTATATATTTTTTTATTTTTAATATCTTATAGTTCATTCTCTTGTAATATAGTGCCTAAAAATACTTACTTAAATATTTTAAAACCATGCACAGTGTCACAAAATATATTACTATATTGTAATTGAATTGCAAAACACATACTACTATATGGGCAAAATTAAAGTATTGTTATAAAATATATAATTAAAAGATTTTTCTATTACTTCTATAGCAATAAAAAATCTAAATACTACTAAAATGTGTATATTAAATGTCACTATAAGAATAATGTAATTCTGCTTATTAAATAAATAGTCGTATCAAGCAAAGCGGCAGGTGGTTCGCCAGTATTTTATATAACAATTTTGCTTTTATTAACCCATTCGCTGCTAAGGCCGAGTATACTAGTCTAGATTATGTATGATAATAAATGTGCTCTTACCAAGAAATAACAGGGTCTTGGTAAACAATAACACTCAAAATATAAATGGCAATGGGGATGACTTCATATAATTTAGGCTTGGCAGCGAATGGGTTAAATTCAAATTTAGCAACATCTCACTTTTCTACATTCCTAGTAGAATGATTATTATAATTTTTAAGCTTCACTCTGTATCCTACATGTTGCAGAATAGGGAATCTAGTGTTAATACAGTCCTTCCCTGAAGCACTGCAAAATTTATAAGATATTCCATGTTAAGTGTTGGAGCACAATGCCATGGTTTGTCTTGTTACCAGAGTAAGGAAATGTAAAAAATTGTAATGGTTATGTATGAAATTAATAATTATGTTTAAATTATTTTCATTTTATTATGGGGTAAGACATATCAGTTATTAACAATGTATTATATGACGTATAACTCACACCTTATAACATACTTAAGCTTTTGATTAGATTCTATCATATAATAAGTAATATAGTACTATTGAATATACAACGTCATTCTCTACTTCACAAGTCTTTCTAATTAGTTTGTTGAAAAGCTACATTTTGGGTTGTATTACTCAGAGCATGCAATTTAAAAAAAAGTGTTATTTTGAGGTTAAATTGAATTTAAATTCAAAATATGTTTTGTTTGAATAGGCTTCTGTTACTTTTGTAGTATCAACTATACATAAATTGTAGAAGAATTGGCTAGCAGTTCCGCTGAGAAGGACCTCAACAGTTGCACTTTTTATTATTTTATTTTATATAAAAAGTGATGGTTATTATACATTTATTTTTAAATTGTAATATAAAAAAAATGTATTGAGGCCATCATGACGCCTCATAAGTTTAGAGTGCTTTAACTGTTGATGCGGTGGTTGTAGGTTTGATTCCCTCTTGGAGGAATGATTTTTTTTCACTTTTCTTCTTTGGTAACAATGACTTGATTAATTCAACAATGATTTAATACAGCTTATATGCTATGTAAAAAGATATATTTCAGTGTAAATTTATAAACAGTTTTGAAAATATTCACTCAAATTTTGTTTTAATAGTTATAATTTTTCTTTTAGACATTTATAGATCATAGTTTAATAAGCTATTTATCTGTGCAAATAATAGAATTATAAACTAAATATTGTTACAATAATGTATAAGATAGTATTTAAATAAAGGCTTTTAGTTTATATAATATGATATAACTTAGAAACAATGAAAGAAATATTATGGGGTAGATTAAAAAGGGCAATAGCATGTAAATATATTGATATATATTTTTTTTATTTTCAGGAAGCTATCATGTCTGACAATGTGATGGTATCTTATCATGCTTTGGCTGTAGTTGCCGGAGCCCGACGCAATGATCGCCTGTCGACAGTGAAGCTTGTTACAAAATTGGCACGTTCTCCATTGCGATCACCATATGCACTCTGCCTTTTAGTACGTCATGCTGCAAAATTGGCAGAGGAAGACCAAAGCGATGCTTCAGAGCCATACTTAGAGTTCATAGAGTCATGTCTTCGTCACAAATCAGAAATCGTTGTGTATGAAGCAGCGCACGCCATCGTCAATTTAAGAAAATCCGCACGTGACTTGGCACAAGCAGTTAGCGTACTGCAAATATTCTGTGGATCATCTAAAGCTACCTTAAGGTTAGCTGGGGCACGTACTCTGGCCAAACTTACAGCAAAACATCCCAATGCCGTAGCCGCTTGTGCAGTAGATTTAGAAAATTTAATATCAGATCCGAATCGCTCTGTAGCAACCCTGGCCGTGACAACTCTTCTTGCAACTGGAGCTGAGAGCTCCATTGATCGACTAATGAAACAAATATCAAGTTTTATGTCAGAGATTTCAGATGAATTTAAAATCGTAGTTGTACGTGCTATCAGAAGGCTTTGCTCAAAATACCCCCGAAAACATCAATCATTAGCGGCTTTCTTAGCTGGAATGCTCAGAGATGAAGGAGGTGTGCAATACAAGACTGCTATTGCAGATACAATTATTGCGTTAGTCGAAGAAAATCCTGATGCTAAAGAGACAGGCTTAGCGCATCTTTGCGAGTTTATTGAAGATTGTGAACATACTTCATTGGCAGTTCGAATTTTGCATATTTTGGGACGCGAAGGCCCAAAAGCTCGTCAACCATCCAGGTACATTCGATATATTTACAACCGAGTTATCTTGGAATCTGGGCCTGTTCGAGCTGCAGCAGTATCCGCAGTTGCACGGTTTGGGGCTGCACGTGAAGAACTTCTACCTAATATAAGAGTACTTTTGGCTCGTTGTCAATTAGACGATGATGATGAAGTTCGCGACCGGGCAATATTTTATAGTGCCATATTAGACACAAACGATCGAGAGTTGATTGATGAATATATCATCAATGTACCAATACCAAATCCTGTTTTGTTAGAAAAAGCTCTTCAGGATCACATTAATTTAAAAATTGATGAACCGTTCAATATTATGAGTGTACCAACTGCAGAAGAACACCAAGAACCCGAAGAAGTGCCAGCCCAAGTCGAAGTACGGAACCAGCCAATTGTTTCTCGTGAAGAAATGTATTCGGATCAACTAAAAGTTATTCCATCTATTGAAAAACTTGGCCCCATATTCAAGACGTGTGAAGCTGTTGATTTAACAGAACCAGAAACTGAATATCGTGTCCGCTGCGTTAAACATATATTCTCAAAATATTTAGTGTTGCAATTTGAATGCTTAAACACACTCAGTGATCAGCTTTTAGAGAAGGTGCACATCCGCCTTGATGTTGCTCCTGATTACAAAGTTCTTGGAGAAGTTGGATGCAAGGAATTACCATATGATAAGCAAGGAAGCGTGTTCTGCATTTTAGAGTTCCCTGAGAATCCAATAGAGACGTTGGGCACTTTCGCGGCAACATTAGAGTTTGTGGTACGAGATTGCGACCCCACCACCGGATTACCGGATTCCGGAGAAGGCTACGCTGATACGTACCCACTGGAAGAAGTTGAGATCGGATGTGCTGAACAATTTAGAACTCGCGCCGCCAACGACGAATGGGAAGCCACTTGGGAAAGAGCCGCCTCAGCTGTAGAAGTATGTGACACTTTTGGCTTGTCACAAAATGATGTAAATGAAGCAGCAATTGCAGTTTGCAACCATTTGGGGCTTCCCAAAGCAGCCGTAGGAGGAGAAGCTGTCAAAGAGATTCGAGGAAGTGGCTTGTGGCGTGAAGGCATTCCGGTGTTGGTTCGAGCGCGCTTGGTGGCCGCCCAAGGATCTGTCACTATGCAGCTGACTGCCCGTTCACCCCGTGAAAATATTGCAACATTGTTATTGGCCGCCGTTGGTTAATTTTCATTCTACTTTGTATGTAAAATAATCTTTATATTTCATTATAACAATTAATTGCATTATTGTTTATTACTAATTAATATATATATATACAAAAACCTAAACTCGATGGTTATGTAGTGTATTGTAACTAAAAAGCGAAATAAATATTTTAAAAATAAATTCAAATGTTTTTTATTTTGTTTTACAATTTTGGTATATTATAGGATTTTATCATACAACAGAATTTAGACATAATTTAAGTTAAAAAAAAAAAACGCTGTTTTCCACTTACACCTTAGATAACGGACAATAAATTTTCACGAAAGAAAATAAAGATACCCATTCATTGGTGTGTATATGTATGTGTCCTATTTTGTGCATATATATACATTTGCCTTCAATTCAGGAATAAATAATTTTTAAAGAAAATAAATAAATCATATAAGTAAATTTGAAATTTCAGGACTCAAAATAATATTTTAAGCTCTTTTTAAAACATAAGTATACGTATATATAAAAAATTCGCAGTGTATTCTAAGTTTGTCACTACTAAAATTTAAAGAATTTGTAAAAAAAATTCAAACAAGTAAAGCTTATTACAATACAAGAATATTTAGAGGATAAAAGTATGGAATTAATGTCTATTAAAAGTAATGCAGGATAGCTGCCAGCTAATGTAATAATTAAACTATACCTTTGACTTTGAAAAGAGCAACTGTAGATTTTCTTGCCGGCTCTTCTCAGCAGAATTGTTAATAAAGGCTCTCTTTTCTCTGTATGAGATAAGATTTTTTAAGTCGCGATAGTAATTGATCGGTGAATAATTTTTTTCGCGTGTGCTTTTAAAGTTTTACCAGAGCTTTGTCACGTAGTGTGACCCTTGGTTTTGGTGTATTTTTACATATAACTTTTTGCATTGGTGCGTGGATGTAAAATAAGGATATCAAGTAATTATTTAAAATTTCCACCAGAATATCGACATTATTAAATGCGGTAATCAAATGCCAAGGAATAGATTTTAAATCATATTTAAACTGTTCCAATTTTATGTAGCTAAGGTAAGTGACGGTAACATCGGGCTAGTACGCCGTTTCGTGAGTTTTGCTTCTGGCAAAAGTAATGAGCAATTTAAGTATTATTTACGTAAACTGTATATTGGTATATAATCTTTATACTTTAAACTGTCTTAAAATTAAGTAACATATAAAAATAAGTATAAAATTAAGTAACAATATTTTAATGATAAAATTGAGCGTATAGCGACATTATAAACACAGAGTTGGCTACGAACTTCAGTGTAACGTGTCTGCGATGCTTACCGCCGTAAGAAAAGCGTAAGAATTTCTTAAGGTTGTAGAAAGACAAAGGTAAGTTATTCGTATAAAACATTAAATATATGCTTTTTTGTATTCTATAAAAAACATTTTTTGAAAAAAAAAAATAGATGGAAGCATAAAATTCTTTTAAAATTGCAATAAATCGATTCATGAAATAGCAGACATTTTATTTATCAAGTGTCCGCTATTTCGTGTTACTACCGAATTAGGGAGATCTTAGACACTTTTTAATAAATTTATAGTTATGTTATAATTTAAATTTAAAGCTTAAAATCAGTAACTGTATTTATTAAACTTTCTCGTGATCGAAATTCGGTATATATTTTGTTCACTTAAATTTCTATATTACTATTTTAAAGGTAACCTGAATTGATAATTTTAAACTAAACTAGGTACTGCCAATGCAACTTTGTTTTTTAATCAACCTTTATAATTTATTTTTGTGTATTTTTTCGAATATACATGGTAGTTAATGATTACTTTACATAGTGTAAAAATACTGAATAAACAGAATTGCGGAAGTTACCAAAATCAGTAACACGAAATAAGATCCCCTACATTTCATTATTTTCTTTAACTTCGTGACAAATAAATCTACGTAAAATCAACATCATCTCTGGGCTGGTGCACCCCAGTATCAGCTTGACCCATTTGATCGCATACAACGTAGAGCTGTTCGAATCATTAAGGACCCAGTAAGCTGTGAAAGGCTTGACACTTTGGCTCTGCGTAGAGACGTCTCCTCGCTGTGCGTTCTCTATCGCATTTATCATGGTGAGTGTTCTGAGGAACTGTTTGACCTGTTACCTGCCGCCGAATTTTCTAACCGCACAGCACGTCACAAACTTAAATATCATCCACACCATCTGGATATGTGGCACTCCACTACTGTGCGGTTTCGTAGAAATTTCCTTCCACGCGCCACCGAACTGTGGAATGGCCTACCCGCGTCAGTGTTTCCAGGTCGGTACGATATGGGTGCCTTCAAGAAGCGCGTCTATCTCCACCTCAAAGGCCGGCAACGCACCTGTAGCACCTCTGGTGCTGCACGGGGTCGTGGGCGGCGGTGATCACCGCCAGGTGACCCGTACGCTCGTTTGCCTTGTCCNTATATAATTCTATAAGCTGGCATAGCTAGCTTCAAAAAACTAAACTTAAATTTTGAGCTTTTTTATATTTTTTTTATAAAAAAAGTATATAAAAATGTAGTTTTTTTTAAACTGAGCTTTTATAATTTGTAAATTATAAAAGTTGAGGCCAGTCGTGGCGCAGGGGTACAAAGTGTGACTGTAAAACCGACTAGTTGTGGGTTCGATCCCCACTTGAGGAGATGAAAATAGAAATAGTATAGAAAATATTTATTTAAATTTATATTTCAGGCAAAGCGCGGCGTTGAGTTCTGCCACTTAACATGCAATGCCTCCGGAATTCCGCAGAAAGTGGGGAACGGAGTGTCTTAAAAACACTAGGTTCCCTTTGCCTACCCTGCTGTGAGCGGGATACAGCATGAAGATGATTTAATTTGATTATTTTTATAAAATTTTTAATGTCGTTAAGCTGATCTAACCTATTTTTTTTATTTACAAATTCTTTACAATCAAAACCTATAAAGCTGTTTATTTTTTTTACTATAAAACCTTATTCACAGGGTAAAAACTTGTGATCCGAAATAGGGGCCAAAAACTCACGAAGTTAGAAACAGAGCTAAATTTTATCACGAAGTAGGGTTCAAACAAGACGTCCACAATTAAATTAATATAAAAATTAAGCTTAAGTTAAACCGCATATTTCACACATTAAATTACTGCCAAAAGACCCATTTTGATCACACTAAAATTTGCAATGTCATATAACCTTTAATAATGTATTTACAATAGTTTAAAGTTATAAGAGCCTTAAACTGCCGAATTCCCGTACATTTACCTTCAGTTTACGGTTAAATTTAATTTGTCTAATTAAATTAGGCTTTTTTATATCAAAATCGACTAATATTATAGTATGGTCACTAAGACATGGATTATGTACAACTTGAACCCAACGACATCTTGATATAAAATTCCTCCTTATCCTTATTTTGAATAATTTTATAATAAAAGTCCTTTATTATAAAATTATTCAAAAATTGCGAACAAGTTATAATAAGAAAAGAACAAGATAATTGTGTCTGCCAAAGAAAAACTGTTGCTCAGAATATATAAAAAAAATATATTAGTTTAATAATATGCCTAAGGAGATACGTAACATGCCGATACGAATCTTTTATTATAAATACAGAAATAAAAAAAATTAATCAGCAGGGTAGACAGATGAAACCTAGTGTTAAGGTACTCCGTTCTCCACTTTCCGCCGAATTCTAGAGGTATTGCGTGCTGAGTTGCGAAACTCAACGCCGCGCTTCGACTTTATAAGTTAATTTCCTCTTAATAATTCCCGTGCGATCTCATGAAAATATATAAGTCCATTTTCCATTTCCACAAGCCTGGCTGCATCGTAATATTGCTGTTCCTCTTAAATGCCACGTTCTCGGGCGCGCGCCGCGAGACAAGTACACTATACCTGTTTCACTCTATCTCGCCGTTCACGTGTTCCAGTGCGTGAATGATAGTGGTGTAAAAATATACTAATAATTTTGTTGATAATTTATATTATTTTAAAAAAGCATATTTTTTGGAAAACAAGAGATATAATATGTAAGATATGTTTTTAAACTGGAAATATCACAGTGTTTAAAAGTAGTATGTAGATTTTCATATTGTAACAAAATGATATGTTACAATAATAATGTAAACTTATTAAAATATGGATCTTTCTAGCAGCCTTTTAGCTTAGTTTATACTTTATTGCACACAAATAATAGAATAAGGAAAATACAAATAGAAAAGAAATAATTAAAAACAAGTATGCAAAGGCGGCCTTATTGCTTGAAGTAATCTCTTACAGGCAACCTTTTATAAAAACAAAGAGCATAAGATATTTATGATATATACAAAAATATAAGCTCATACACAGTACACAAATACATATATTTATAAGTAAATACATATAAACTGCCCGTCCCGTAATATTATCGGAACGTACTAAATAGTATTTTATCTAGATATTTCACAATATACAATTATGTATACGTCATGTGTGTTCACATTTTAAATACATAGTAAAAAATATGTACGCCTTTAAGTGTACGGTTTTTTTCTGACTTAATCGATATAGTAACAAGACATCCCTATACTCAAAAGGCATAGCCTAATGTACCCATAGTAGTCGTTACGAACACAACGTGACAATTTTTTACATCGTAAACAAATGTTAGTGGAAGTGCCGTTTTAATTACCATAAAAATCCTTAAAATATTAAAAGTAGTTATTAGTGATAATTTATAAGAACTAAAGTATTTATATTGATAATTGACGTGATATTTGCAAGAAAATATTAGCAATATGAGCTATTAACTCAATTGCAGGTAAGATGTTTTACAATATATATTTGCTTAGTTAATTTCTATAATTAAAATTGAAGAGACTTATGCTTACTATAAAATCCCATAATATTAATAGTATTAATTAATAAATTGCATTTTAGCTGCTTAAAATGTAATGCACTAGTACTATTAAAATGATAGACTTTTATAATTAATATACTATTCATTAATACTAATACTATTAAAATTGTAGATTGTTAGTTAATCACTAATGTGAATTGTATGAAAAAAAATCATTTATGCGACTGATGACTATTGCAATTAAGCTGGAAAGTAATTAACAAATTGTAAAGTAAATAGTTGGTTTACTTCATTTGTTAAACTTTATTTTTCATCTAAATCATTTACTTATGTTTTATTATTTAATCTTTATGTATTAATAAACTAGCAAAGTTACATTGATTTAATACACCTCATAGTTCATTTTGTTCATTATAAATATTATTTTTTTATAATTATAATTAAAATTTTATGGAAAATTGCTCTTTAATATTTTGTAGTACAAGACTTACTTCAAAGAGTTTTAAGCACCTTTATGTTGAAATAATAAAATTAATATATGCTAAGTTCATCCACATATTTATTACACTTCTGCAATGGCGATTTGATATTATCTAGTATGCGAATAAAATACAATAGGCTTTGCTTGCGAAATGATAACTTAATAATAATTGTTCAAAACAAAGTATTGTTATTTTAAATAATTTATGTAAATGGATTTTAAATTTGTCCCTCTTTGTTTAAATATTGCAAGCCTAATTTTGTGTATAATAAATTCCACTCAGAGTTAGTCTATTCATATTTATATGTAAAAAATATGTTTAGTGGATCAAATTTTACTAAAAATAGATATTGTTACTTTTAAAATAATTTTATTAAATTCTAGTTTTGAAATGGAATTAATGAATGGGAGGCTATGAATGCATAAGTTTTAAACTTGTTATTAAAAATGCTCAGCCAAATGTCTAAATATATGAAAATGGACAATGGACTTCTTTACTTTAGTAACAAGAACATATTATAATATTATTATTTATTTATATACTTAATGATAAACAGCCTTTAGATGTGTTAGTTATTATATATACCAGGGATGGCAAACTAATGGCATGGGCGCCACAAGTGGCATGTTTGAAAATTTTGGTGGCACCCACCAAAACAAAATGTTTTTTTTTATAAGACATCTTATAACATAATAATGAATTGAAAATTATTATTAATTTACACTTAAGTCACCTAACTGAAAATATTATTAATTTTCCCTATAAGTTTTAAAATACTTTTTTTTACATTTTTAGATAAATATGAACCAGATATTAAATCTTTATCATTTGTGTACGGCAAAAAAACACATTAAAAACAATTGTTTTTAACGTCAATTTAGTTCCTAACATATTGCCTTTTATAACATTATATAATAAAAAATTGTATAAAGAAGAATTGCTTTTATTTGTTTATTTAATTATACTTATATATAATTTAACTTTTACAACTAAAACAAAGTCGCGAAAAAGGTTTGCGGTCCCTGATATATCTATACTATATTATACAAATATCTTTTTTTCAGTAATAAAACTATAATTATGGACAATTTGGATGACTCGGAGACCACTGCTAAAATATCAGATTCAGCATATTCGAACAGCTGTAGTAACAGCCAATCCAGAAGAAGGTAAGTGTTGAGGACAAGAATAATAAATACAAATAGCTTTATGCTGGGTCGCGCATATAGCAGGGTAGACCATTAAGACACTTCCGTTCCCTACTTTCGATCAAATTCTTGAGGCATTGCATGTTAAGCGGTGTAAATTAAAGGTAATATTTCATTCCCCCGAGTGGGTATCGAGTCCACAACGTTGGCGCCTCGACGGCTTCAAATAACTACTATTTAAATACTTATGTTATTGTATTTATTTATTCATTTATTTTTTATTTCATTTATTAATAAATGTTACACAATGGAAGAGAAAAATACAATAGTATACACTGGAAACACTACATGCATGTAGTAATATGTGTCACACGAAATACAGGTATGGATAAACATCGTGAAATGAAAAACAAAGCCTATGTCTAAACCGTTGAGATATAAGTATGCTGTTCCCGTAACAGAAGCGCTGACGTTTCCACAAACTATATTAGCAAGATAGGAAAATATCAACCATAGAGTAATTAAGTAACATTTTATTAAATTATATTTTTATTACTCAGTCACAGTTCCAAGTCTACGCATTCTGGAAGTAATTCAAGTGGAAGCAGTGGTTATGGCGGTAAGCCTTCCACTTCTGGATATAGGTAAGTGAATAGAGATTAACTTATTCTATTATAATATTTTTTTTTAAAGAAGCATATGTGTGACAATTTAATAACTCATTTATTTATTCATATATATATATATATATATATATATATATATATATAACAGAGAATTGTCTATTATGCGTCTTAGCATAGATGTAGAGATTTACTTTATATTTATAACTAGCTTTAAGACTGAGGCTCCGCCCGCATTAATCTAGAGTGGTGAACGTGATATGTGTTCATAGTGTTTGTTTGAGACGAACAAATACTATGATACATTAAAAATCAAAAAATTAAATCAGCTCTACGCTGTATCCCGCACATAGTAAGATAGGCAGAGAGAACCTAGTGTTAAGGCACTCCGTTCTCCACTTTCTTTCGAATTCTGGAGCATTGCGTGTTTAGTGGCAGAAGTCAACACCGAGCTTTGCCTCGACACCAGAGCGAGGAAATGGAAATATAAACGTAAATAAATATTTCACTTCCTCGAGTGGGAATCGAACCTATGACCGCCGCGTTACAGTCACATTCTTGTGCCGCCGCGCCACTACGGCCTTAGGTACATTAAGATATTATAAAAAGGAATTATGTGCACATTTTCTATGGAAAACTACATTTTTGTTTTATTCTAAATCAGCATATTTGAAAGATTAAATTTTTCACTTGAATTTCTGTTTATATAAATGCTTTGTATTTGTTAGAGTACTATCGTACTAATTATTCTATATGTAGCTAGGTACTGTAATATGTATGCATAATATATCGTCGCCAGTTTAGATCGTAACAAATAAATTACTTTCTCTACCTCTGGAATACATTTAATTTGAATTTTATTTTAGCAACAACTTAGGCCAACCGCCAGAAAAAAGAACTAAAGACAAGGAAGCTAAGAAAAAGAAGAAAGTGAAGATCGAGACAAAACCTACAGAAACAAAGAAAGAACATGAATGGCCTCCTGCGCCCGTCTTTGAATCACCGAAAGAAGATATTAAAGATGGTGGGTGATAAAAACTAATCTTTTCGGTTGTTATGTTAAGTAGATATTTTACGAAACGAAAACTCATTTATAAGTGAAATATTGTGATATATTTTTCAACTCTTAAAAAAATAGAAATTATTAAATTTTAAGCAACTTTTTGGGTGGAATTTTAATAAATATTGAGAGCTTTAGGCGCACCGTTGAATATAATAACAAAAAACATTGTTTTCAGGAAAGTTTCTTTTTATATGAACATACTCAAACGAAAGATATAAACATATTATTATTATTACAGAAGTCGATGGATCTGCTTTCGATTATCTCAATTCTAAATTTCGGGGCTTATTAGAGACACTTTTGAATCTCATTTTATGTAAGGTAAAGTACAAAAGTTACGTAAAAATGACATATGGACATTTGATTTGGTATGTAAAAAGAAATTTCTGTCGTTTCGATGGTGATGGGGTGATTTTTTTCAGATTTCTAGATATATAGCAAGTGAATAGTAGGTTCATGTTTATCTTCCGTATATTTAATGTTCTGCAGTTGCTCGTACACCCCCAACGTCGACCGTACAAGTGGAGAAAGGCCCTGAAAGTATGGAAATAATAAGTCCAGAGAAAACTTGTGGAAAAGACGAAGTAATTTATATTTCTATTAATTTATTCTATAATTAGGGCTCCAATCTTAAAAATAACTTTTAATTAGTCTTAACCACACTACACAACTATTACATATAGTTTACTTAATTTTACTTGCATTATACACTAAATTTATAATATACATAGAGTTTTATTTACTTTTACTAGACTTAACACTCGTATTATACACTAGCATAATTATAAATAGCATTTATTAAGTGATAAAACTTAACGTTTATTAATTTCGACGATATTTTAAGCAGACTCTTTTCTTTTAGTCAAGTTCCTGTAATATACCAATTCCGGTATCAGCACATGTAACTAGCAGACGGAATTCAGTACATTCTTCAGTAAGTTCAGTAATTTGTTTATTCGATAATGCTTACTTAATATTTTTTCACAATGATGTAGTACCTAATGCATTTAAGTAATCATTGAACAGATATGCCAATAATCTACCTTATTTTTTAAAATGATATACATAAAGGTATGTCAATTATTGTTAAACTAATAAATAGTGTACTTAAATAAAAACAAATAAATAAATAAATAATAATAAAATGAATAAATTTAATATTCGATTATGCGGTTTTCCGATTATTTTGTGTTATTTTTTTAAAATTTTAGTTTCTTATTTTAAATAATCTATACTTCTATATTTACTATTTACTATAATGTTATAATTATAATAGAATATAATAAAGCGGAAGAGTTTGTTTGTTTGTTTGTTTGTTTGAACTCTAAGATCTCTGGATCTACTGCTGCGATTTTCTTTGTTTTTGTTTTGTATGAAGCCTGCATTCTTCAGAAGTGCTACAGGCTATATAACATTACATAACACATACGTACTAATAAATTAAAATACTTTCTAATTTGATCTGCCATTTGCAATTTATTCTGCCATGTTAATAACAACCGTCGTTCCTAAGCAACGGTTTGCAAAGTTTGCTTATTGTTTTAAGAAAACGTCACCCAAAATGAACTTATATTTTGATATTCATTCTTATGAAAATAAATATAATAGTCACTTTTAGCATTTTATCTAGATTGAAACTATAGTTTACTGTATAACATTCTAATACATAATTAAGATGTCACTAATTCGGAATGACCTAACCTTCGGGCGGCATAGTATGACCAACGCGAACGGGCAGATGACGTTGACGGTTTTATAAATTCTCATACATTTTCGAAATATTGTTAGTTTTTATGTAATTATTTGCTGTTTATAATTTATTTAAACTACACTTTGGTTCTCTTCTTATTTTATTTGATATTGCTCGCAAAAACTATCGTATTTAATATAGAAAAATGTTTAGTTATTTCATAGAGTCGATGTCTATGAGTATGTACGCGCACGCACGGAAAACTTTAGGTACTTTTTCTTTTATTAAGAATATCCTTTAGTTACTTTCACTTCTTTTGTTGGTTAATTTCAATAACTCGGAATTTTTTCTAATAATATGGCTCTACTTATTATTCTTTTTGATTATTCAGGCTTATATTTTCTTACTAATTCTATTGAAAACTGTAAATAATTTCATAAATATTCCTATAGTTAAAGCAGGCGTAGCCGCGTCCGGGTCCACTAGTTAGATATATTCTAGGTGTACGATATTATGCGTGTATGATAGTATTTAAAATTATTGGTAAGAAATATAAAAATATCGAAAAATATCAACAATATTTTTTCAGGATGGTTTCTCATGTGTCATATCTATGCAAGATGGAGTGGTCATGTATACAGCGTCTTCCATCACTACTGCTCTCGGATTTCCCAAAGACATGTGGGTTGGCAGATCGTTCATAGATTTTGTTCATCCAAGGGTAGGTATTTTATTTAATTTTTAAACTTTTCTTTAATTAATCTAATAATTAACATATAATACTGTATGTTATATAATCGTAAGTTGACATATACCGTATGAACTTACGATTGGTACAATAAATTTCGTACTTACCTTTGTTCCTTTGTCCTTCGATGACAATTTGTAGATTTGATCAAACTTACTATATGTTGCGAATATCCTTTGTAATATACACTATGTGCAAGTCCCGCTGCGTTCAAACTTTTATACATTTTCTAAAAAAAATTTTTCTTAAGTTAGACATATTTTTCGTTATTACTCATGTATTAATATTTTCACAGGATCGCAGCACATTCGCGTCCCAAATTACCAGAGGTCTGGCAGTTCCGAAAAATGTTAATGGTACGCAAGCGAAAGGTAATTTTTTCAATTCAATCCACTGTGCCAACTCACTGTATTTTTTGCTTTTGACCATTGCATGCACTATGTTATATAAAGTACCTGATGTATAGTTTTATATTTACATATATATATATATACAATATATACGTTTGAATCTAAAATACTATATAGTGATACTTTTATATCGGTGGTCGATACTATGACACGTTCTAGTTAGTGTTTGTCAGGTAAATGTGTTTTATATGAAACTAGCGACCGCCCGCGACACCGTTAGTGTGGACTTTATGACCCGTGCCATGATGGCCATTACCATCCGCTGCGATTGAAACTTGCAGGAAGTAGCAAAGAGAACTTAGAGTCCAGACACTTTGTCCTCAGCTTACCTTCTAAATGCGAGTCAATGCGTGTTGAGTTCCCTCCGATCTCAAGAAAATCTTATCCTCAAAATCCTCTCTCATTCCTCTTCCTATTTTACCAACTCCTTTACAGTCATGGCCCCTAGATTATGGAATTCCCTTCCTATCAATGCTAGACGCTCTAAGGGCCTCAAACGTTTTAAGTCTCTGCTTAAAGCTCTTACTACTTACTGTTATGTTCTTTTTTTTTGTACTTACTGTTATGTTCTTTTTTTATATATTATTTTTTTCTCTCTATCATCATATTTATTTATTATTTTAACTCTATAGTATGTGCTTAATAATAATTTTATGTTTTATATGTTAATTAATTATTTTAAGCAATATAATGCTATGTATATATATGTATGTATATTTATGTATGTACTAGCGGCCCGCCCGAGGCTTGAACTACGTTATTATTAATTTCTGTCTCCATGAGTACCTACGTCCTATAAGTGACGTCCATGCAAAATTTGAGACTAGCATTTGTAGTAATGAAGTTTCGTACAAATTATCATCTCCAAAACCAACCCCTTAGGAGTCGAATATTGCAAATTCCCGTCTTAGCGAGCACCTATAAATAACCACCGTGCAAAATTTGAAAGTGTTAGCACTTGTAGTTTCTGAGATTTCGTGATGAGTGAGTGAGTGACCTTTCGATTTTATATACATAGATAAGTATTTTATATACTATTAAGTACACCTTAAAGTTGCTTGGAAGAGATCGCTTATAGCGATAAGGCCGCCTGCTGTACATTTTTCTTATATTTCGTATCTTTTCTTATTTCTCTTTATTTTGTGGTGTACAATAAAGTATTATTATCATTATTATCAATTGCCAATAAGCGCTACGACTCCATCTATTTACAGACACTATGCAACTGTCTATAAATTTTATGTTATTAGTACCAGTTCATTTCTTCTGATATTTATTTTATTCCATACATTACAAGTCTTAAGTTATACTGTGTGTCAGTTTCGAAGGTATGTGTGTCTACCATGTGTTTTTTTATGTCCAACAGCGCCTGTTTTAGGCAATCATGTATGCTCGATGGTTTGTCGTATAAGACGATACAGGGGGCTCTCTTCAGGGTTTGGAGTGAAAGATAGAATAGTGACATTCATGCCTTTCATGCTGAAATTTTACTTTAAGAATATCAATGATGAAGAGGGACATGTGATCTATCTAGTGATACAGGCAACGCCGTTTTTTTCCGCTTTCAAATGTAAGTATCGATATTTTAGTATACGTTTTTTTTATGCATTTTTTTTATTAAACGTGTCAAATATATGGTAAAATAATTTTAATAATACTAGTTAAACTGTGCGGAAAGACTGAGCTTGAATCTTGTGACAGTCTATAGTCAAATTTTTTTACGCGAAGTCCAGACTAGTCAAAGTCCAATGGATTATATTTAAAATAAGTATAGTAGGAAATAATATAGTGGTAATAAGTCCAATGGTAATTAAGTTTTTCTTGTATTTTGTTACCGAAGAAGCCTACAAAGCGAAAAACACGGATTTAGTGACACGCACGTGTCTCTCTCACGTTTATCTGCAGCTGCCGATACGATCCCACCCACTTGCGTTGACTTGCCCTTTCCTTAATTCATAGTCTATATTAAACTCTTTATATAAATAATGTACACGTTTACGTGCATGAGATATATAATATTAATTTTTTATTAGTTTCACGCTCTATCCCGCACACAGCAGGATAGGCAGAGGGAACTTAGGAACCTTGTGTTAAGATACTCTGTTCCCTATTAAGATACTCTCGTCCCCCACTTTACGGCGAAGTTTTGTGTATTGAGCGGCGGAACTTAACGTCGCGCTTTGCCACGCTTTACCAAGGCGAGAAAATGAAAATTTGTTAATAAGTGAAATAACGTAAAGCTCCTTTAAAATTTACTTACTAAAAAAGGTTTTAAAGGAAACAATATATAAAACACTACATACTCTGTCTGGTCCTCCACCACCACCACCACTCTGGTACCAGAGTAAAAGATTAATAGTCATATTATCTTAGAATATATTTTATTTATCTTAGATATTAGAATATAGTTTTTTTATTTAATTTCATACAATATTATGCAACTTTCAGCGTCAAACGAAGCAATATCAAACGCTGTACCCTTCATTATAAGGCATTCTTCAAGTGGTAGCTTGGAATATATAGATCCTGAATCAGTTCCATACCTTGGCTACTTGCCTCAGGATATCGTGGAGAAGGATGCCTTGCAATTGTATCATCCAGCGGATTTGGTCTACTTACGCCAAGTATACGAGACGATTGTCAAGGAAGGAGTTGTCTCGAGGTCGAAACCTTATAGGTATGTGCTATTTACATAGATTATATTTAAATTGTTTTCATTGCTCCGATCTGGTGGGCTCAAAAATGTACATATTATTTGATAATAACGTCGGCTTAGTGTATGAACCTGCAAAATATTATCATTTGCCGTTTTTCGTTATACACATTTTTATACCATTCGAAAGTGCAAATGTAAAAGTCAAAGTTGACCTTCATTGTATTTCATATAGAAGAGAATACAGATCAATTCTTAAAACTGTAAAAATATTTTGATAATGCATATTTTTATTGCATTAAATTTATATAAATAAAGAAAATGAGGACGTCGTGGCCTCCGTCGTGGTCGCGTCCGTAACGCGACGGTTGTAGGTTTGATTCCCACTCGAGAAAGTGAAATATTTGTTTATGTTTATATTCTCATTTCTTCACTCTGCCTACTCTGCTGTATGCTGTATCTCTGAATGTATCCCCCGTCAAGATGATTTAACTTATATACACTACCTAGTAGTACGGTACTAGTATTGTAGTTTCCTTCTATCAGCACGCAATGTCTAGAAAATTAGACGGTGAGTTCGAAAATAAACAATAATAATATAATGTTTTAATAAACCTAGTATTAATTACAGTATTTAATCTCTGTGCTTAAAATTTAAATACTTATAAAAGATTTTAATAAACCCATTTATATACAGAATGATGGCTCAAAATGGACATTATTTAAAATTAGAAACTGAGTGGTCTTCATTTATTAATCCTTGGTCAAAAAAGCTGGAATTTGTCATAGGAAAACATTTTATAACTGAGGTAAGTGACGTTATTAATGGTACGAAATTATGACATTGTGGGTTGTATCTCCACTTTAGGAAATTAAGTTTTTATTTAATTTTATGTGTCCATTTTTTCACTCTGGTGTCGAGGCAAGGGGCGTTGAGTTCTGCCACTTAACACGCGCTGCCTCCAGAATTCGCTGGAAAGTGGGAAACGCAGTGTTTTAACACTAGGTTCCCTCTGCCTAACTGGCTGTGTAACGGGAGTGTAGTTTGAAGTTGATGTGCTTTTGACTATAATGGAATTTATCTTGACTACATAGAATAATTGTTTTTTAATGAACAAAATTTTAATGACTTCTTACATAAAGTTCATGGAGAAAATAAAGTTACATATTAATAAGCATATTTTATATTTTTAGGGACCAATAAACCCTGACGTATTCCAATCACCGGATTCTGAGAACAATTTAAAACTATCAGAAGAAGAGAAAAATATGGCGCAAACTCTGAGACAAAACATAACCCGGATTATGAATGAGGTAAGTTTTATGGGAATAATTCTAGAAAACCATGAAACACTTGTTCAATTAAATACCTTTCAAAATGTAAATTTCAAGTTTTATGAAAATCGGTACCGATTTAAAAAAAATTCCATACAAACTTTCAACCCCTATTTCATCCCTTTAGGGTTAAAATTTTTCAAAATCCCTTCTTAGTGGATGTCCAGATTACGAAAGTAAACATCTGTCCAAATTCCACGTTTCTACCATCAGTGGTTACGGCTGTGCGTGCGTCTTACTTTAGTCAGTGAGGACAAGTCCTTCAAGTCCTTCAAGATTCATCATCATCATCAGTCATCAGTCATCAGTCGTCCTTGTGTTGCTTGTCCACTGCTGGACATAGGCCTCTATAATAGATATATAGATATTATATATATATATAGATTACTATGTTGATATGTAACATAATACTGTTTAGTGTAAAACTAATGACTTCATCTTAATTCACTAGAAATGATAATCGTTCGAATATTTAGTTACAAGAATTTTTTGTCTCTCGGTGCACATATTTCATAGAATGTTTAGATTAAAAACATCCTTACTTATTGATGACTCTACAGAAGCTAGCATTCGTTTGAATCTTTTAATCGTACATGTGACACGGGGCTTCTTAAACGCATCTTATTAAAGATATTAATTAAAATGTTGTTCGTAAAATTTAAGCTGTGCTGTTATGTCTGTATTAGAGTTATATTTTTAAATTAAAATTTATGAAACTATCTGTAGGTTTGATTTCCGCTCGGGGGAATAACTTATTTTAGTTTCCTTGCAAAATGTGCAAATTAAAATTGAAAATTGGACGGATTGTTCTAACACTAGATTCCCTTTACCTACCCCGCGGATACAGCGTGACACTAAAAAAAATGTTTTACGAGTATGTTAAGGACTTCTGTATAGAAAAATAAATAAATATATATTTTATGTTTCAGGCTTTAACTAAACCGGCGGAGGCTGCCAAACAGCAAATGAGCCAGCGGTGTCAGGATCTGGCGTCCTTCATGGAGACATTAATGGAGGACACGCCTAAAGGAGATGAAGAACTTCGATTGGAAATTCATGATCCTGATCACAGCTGTTACGTGAGTAATCCTGCCTTGCCTGTAAATTCTGCCTTTTTCGATTTTTTTGTGCAATTACTTATTTGACATGACTGTTAAGGTATGTTTTCAAACAAGTTAAGTTAGTTAAATAAGTAGCTGTAAGAAAGTTTTCTTGAAATAGTAAATAATTTCAAAATATTCCAGAAATCTGACAATAGAAGTTACAATTAAACGCAATGTTCTTATTATCGTTGCGTTTGGCGGGTTCTCTTTATTGAGAAGGTAATCTTAAGAAGCAAAGGTAGTTTGTTGTGAATGCTGATTGATGTAAACTAAAAAAAATTCAAATAAGAGATGCACAATTTCTTAGTTTCGTTTTTCGCGAAAATATATAATTGAGAATTACTGTTCTTATGTATGTACTTGTCGAACAAATGCTACAGCTGTGAATGCGATTACCATTGGAAGGGGATGAAATCCCTGCTTAAAGTTCAGGCATTCAACACGTAATGTCTCGATAACTGGTAATTACTCATGAAACGGATCCCCTGTTCACCATGCGAAGTACATCGTAGCAATTTATCACTAAACACATTTAGATCTCATTACTGAAATAAGATATTGTGGCATCTTTTAATTTCAATTAAAATTTTAATGTTAATTTATGATGTTTGTTATCAGTAGATAGGACTATCTCATGGTATTTGCTTATGTGCGCAGGAACGTGACTCCGTGATGCTCGGCGGTATATCACCTCATCACGACTACAATGACAGCAAATCCAGTACCGAAACGCCGATAAGCTACAATCAGCTTAATTACAATGAAAACTTACAAAGGTAATGTGAATAATACTCATAAATAAAATACATGTGATATTTTTATCTCTTTTTATATTTTAGGAGACATTTTTGGAACTTGTTATATTGGACAGTGGAAACTTATTGTTAATCCTGTTTCTGATCAATTTTCGTGACATTACGTGTTGAGTGGTAAATCGCGAGCGCTTTGTCTCTTATTCTCGTGTAAAGAAATGAAAATAATTCATTTCTCGAATGGGTATCGAACTCACAACCATCGCAAACTAAGATAGATATTATTTTACTTTGTGCTCATCTCGAACATAGCAGGGTAGGCAGAGGGAACCTGGGACCCTAACATACGTTCCACAATCTGTGGATCGAATCCACAATCTGTCGAGTTTATAGTCGCACGCTTGTGCCGCAAGGCACCACGAGTGTAGACTGATTTTTTAAAATTATATATTAATTATAACTCATTAAATCATTACTCTCGTCAGATATTTTGATAGTCACGAACCTTTTGAAGAATACACCGTGCCGTTGCCTGATACGAAAATGGACATGAAGAAACCTGGAGGTGCTAGTAGGTAGGTACAGCTACATATATTTTATATTTATTAAAATAAGATAAAATATTTATAGTTTATTATTTACATACAAAAGGATAATTAATTTAAGAGAATTATATATAAAAAATCAACTGTAGATCTGGAGTGATTATGAATATCTCATCTCAATTCGAATTTCGCTATACCAAAATGGATATTTCATGGAATATAACCAAATACAAGACCCCTTTAGACTACAAATGCTGCCCAAGTCCCGTGGAACAGTGGATCTATAGAATTTCTTTTTTTTTTCGTTTGAGAGACACGTGGCCGTCACATTTTGTTGCTGATATATTTGTAGATTTTGTTTAGTCACATTATTTACGACGGAATCCAAAATCTATTTATGTAAATGAATAAAGACAGGGAACCTAATCTTAAGACAATCTGTGTTCCGCTTTCGTTAGAATTTTCGAGACATTACGTATTAAGCGGCGGAAGTCAACGCCGCGTATTGTCTTGTTACCACAGCGAGGAAATGAAAATAATTAATTTCCCCAAAACATCAGACTATGTTGTGCTGCCGCGCTACGGTGGCCTTTATTAATTGATGATATTATAATTTCAGCAATTTCTTATCATCAATGGGATGTAGTTCAGGGGATTATGTCGAAGGTACCAGTATGTCGGACTCCAGCGCTGTCGTCCTAGCAAGTTGTAGTCAAACCAGTATGGACGACTACCATCAAGTTCGGCTAACCGAGTCCTTACTAAGCAAGTTAGTGTTTTTATAATTATCATTCTTCATGACATCTTTTTTAATATATAATTCTTCTGTATGTGTGTTTGTCACCCTATTATTCCTAAATGACTGGACTGGACTGAGATTGTATGTATTTGAATGAGTTTTGGACCTGGTATGGTCGTATCCTGATATGCCTGTGTCAATGTACTCGATGTGTACTGTAATAGACTAAATATACTATACAGAATGTTTCTATTAAGGAACCCCTCAATACACGGATTGTGATATTTATTTCTGGTCATGATTACAGTTAAACAATAAAATACGCTAATTATTCTGTAAAATTAAATTCTATTTTGCAGTTTTTTTGTTAGTAAATGCATTTGCCTAACTAATTGTATTAAGCTATGATATGATTGTTCATGTTATTCCTGTAAAAAACCGTACCGTACCAGACATACAAGACCGTATGACGTATCGTGGCAGCTCTTGACTCGCGTATTTAAAAATACATATAAAAAACCATTGAGAACTTTGACATGAATTTTATAAGCCTAAGCCATACGTTAAAACACCCAACTAGTAATAGTGGCTTTTGAACTTGTATTCTAAAAATATTGCTTTGTTTTAGGCATAACGCCGAAATGGAAAAGGAACTAGTAAAAATGCACCGGGAAAATAGATCAAGTAACAAAGGCGATAGAGATAAATCATCAAACGAAACGAGACAGAAGAAAAAAGAGCATCTTGCAAGGTGCAATGCGTTTTATCAACCTCCAACTGCGGCATTGTCAACTCTAGAGTCTCAGGTATGATAAATGCTAAGAAAGAAGAAATTTTGCTATTTTTTTGGATGAATTTGAAGTGTGTAAATGTGAATTTTATTTGACAAAGAATGAATTTGAGGTTCAAAAAGGTTAATTTAATGAGTTACATATGTGTGTATTTGTAGTGCAAATCTTTACAAGTATACAACAGAAACTTCTATATTTTTAGAAGACATATGATAATTTGAACGTGTATGTGTAATGTATAAATTTCTATAATACTTTGATGTGAGTAAATAAAATAAAATAAAGGCCAAAGTTATTTATTACTTGTTAGATAAGAAATACCCTCTTTCTTTAATTATATATGATCAAAATAACAAGAAAATGTGAATGTTTATTTGAAATTCAATTCAATTGAATAAACAAATGTCTTATTTATTTATTGTAAACAATATATCTAATTATGTGTTGTTTTAGTTATTACATTAATAAACTGTAAATGCAGTTGCGACTTCGAGCTCCACTCGAAGAAATTAATTCTTTTTCATTTCCTCGCTCTGGCAAAGCACAAAACTCGTTGAGTTCCGCTACTCAACACGTAATGTCTCGATTTTTTTTCACTGAAGGTAAAAATATTAAAACGATATATAATTAATTATATATGTTTTATATTTAGCCTCACGGTATAAAGAGAGCTTCAAAGCAGTTAGAAGAACCAAGTGGGCACAAGCATCGGTGCTCACCTCCACGACTTCGAAGGAGGCAAAGTCCAAATTTAGTTAATGTTTCTCAGCCTGCAACTGTCTCTCCAACCGGTTAGTTGATTATTTATTAAATATAGACAATATATATTCAATAAAACTAATATATTGTCTACATTGATTAATACAAAAAATAGTTTCCTTTTCATGTTATTGTTAGCATCTAACAAGTTTATTGGCGCAGCGGCAAATGGGTGTAATTGTAACGCGGCGGCTGTGGATTCGATCCCGGTCGAGGAAGTGAAATATTTATTTACGTTTATATTTTCCAGTTCTTCGCTCTGGTGTCGAGGCAATTTTTTTTATCTAATAAGTTTAATCACATATGTTTTACTCTCTTACGATGGATTTGGAAAATAATAACGTTCCATTTTATATTTTTTTTACAAAATTATAAAATTCGATTCGAAGGTTTTCCATTCCACGGACAATTTTTTATATTAGTTAATCTTAACAACTAATTTCTTATATAAATAAAATGTAATATTAACCTGAGTTAATTTGAGTCGGTACCAAATTATCAAGAATTGAAGATCCTTAAATGGCCACCAATGAAAGAAATAACTAAATAAATTTAAAACTTTGTTATTTGAAAGGTTTATTATATTTTGTTTTCAATATTTTTTAAACATTTTAAAATTCCTTGTAACTTTCCATTTTAAATGTATACATTCTCAAATAGTGAATTAAATTATATTAAACATATTTTCAGTGAGTTCACCTTGGGCAGGGACTTCTGTGAATGGTATGAATACATTCATACTTGGTCTGGGAATGCCACAACAAATGTCAATAATGAGCCCCATGCACGTGCCAGGTAAGCAATATGTACTTACAAGTCGCTAATCTCACGAATTGTATTGGATAAACAATTTATTGACGAAGGTATAGGCTATGTTACATGACTTTTATTGTTTCAATGTAACACATTGTACCTGCCGATATCTAAGTTACCTCAGACATTTAGAATGCCTTACGTCTTACATAACTTTTAAGTCTTTCCATTTAACCATGGTAGCATATATAAAATAATTCTGAATTTATTAACACCCTATCATCAACTAGAAAAGAGCTTATGATATTGAATCGACTGAAAATATTTTCTTTAACACTTATAACACTTACGATTAAGTCATTTTCCTAACAAAAAAGCTACATCAAAATTGGTTCATCCATTTCGTAGCTACGAAAGTCACTCAGTATATACACGTGCTATACTATAAAATATAAATGTATTTAATATATGATTTACAAAGGCATTTAAAAACTATTAAGCAAAGAAAACATTATAATAACAATATCGTTACGCGTATTATTTACAAACATTGCAACACTTACGAATTTGATATTTGTTTTATTTTGATATATTAAATATAAAATTTTATACCTTTATGCAAAAGGTACATTTTTTATATAATATTATAATTTACTTTAGACAAATTGTGGTATTATATATACAATAAAGTTTCAAAATGAAACCAGTAAGGAAGTAGTAAGGCGTGGCGCAGAGGGACTGCTTTTGATTGCAAACAGTACGGTTGTGAGTTCGATTTCTGCTCGAGTTACTAATACTAATTTTACAATTTTGTCCCTGCAACGAGACAAAAGTGAGTTCCGCCATTTAACTTGAAATGCCTCGAAGATTAGGCAATGCGTGGGGAACGGAATTGTCTTCACACTAGGTTCACTCACCTACCCCTACCCTAGTGAAATATGCGGGATACAGCGTGAGTATTTGCGTGCTTTTTATTAAAAAAAGTAATTTAAAATAAATTATCTTATTACAGGCATGATCCCAATGTACTATTCTCCAGCGGTTACTCGACCTATAACTACAACCGAGGCCAGCAGTGGCAACGTCAATACAACACAATTCCAAGGATTTGCACGTAAGTTCCATTGATTTCTAGTATTTTAATTTTATCTCGTTTCACTGTCTAGCTGGGCAGGACGGACGGACGGATTGTGTTAATACCTTTTTTTTGTTGACGCACTACCCAAATTACGAGTGCGAGTGCGTGAAGAACCCAGAATCGTCACGCTTATGACGGCTTTATTTATGTTATATTATATAAAAATACTCCATAATAAGTATATAAACAAGATATTATTAACTTTTAAAAAGTTCCACACTAAAGGTAGAAAAATATTTTTAGAAAGCATATAAAATTATAACATAGCTGATGTTTTTTTGCTTTTAGTTAGAATGTTTATACGATGTTCTAAAAGCATTTTTATTATATAACAGATCCTGTAAATTCAAGTGCAAATGGAGGTCAATTTCCACATCTCAGTGAAGGGAGCGCCATGTTTTGCATAAATTCGCCAAGTACAAGCGCTGCTAGCAGACCCGCAGTCACCAATAGTGCTAATATGCACTATCAATCTCAACATCTAAGTATGAATTCTTATATATATATATATATATATATATATATTCAAACTAGCGGCCCGCCCGCGCTTTGCCCGTTTGAACTAGACAATTATTTATTTACTAACCTGGATTACTATAAAAAGTACTTTCTGCTGAATTCTGGGGGCATTGCGTGTTGAGTGGCAGAACTTAACGCCGCGCTTTGCCTCTAGACCAGAGCAAAGAAATGGAAATATAAACGTAAATAAATAATTCACTTCCCACAACCGTCGCGTTACAGTCACACCTATATTTTATATCTATCTTTCCTATTTTAATCTATCTCGGATTACTGTCACGTTCTAATAACATCATTTTAAACACGACCGTCTATTTATTGAATTTCCGACAATTCAATAAAACAGTTATTTTACATTAAATTAGTCGAAAAAACATTTTATATTGATATAATTTTTTTATTCATGAACCGATTGAAATAAGACAAACAAAGTTAGCCACAAACGATTGAATGCAGTATGCATTCAATTCGGTATCGGCCGTTTGGTCAGGCCAGTTGAAATGAAAACATTGTAAACAAATTTCAATTAGTTAAGAAACTTTTGTATAAGATTGGGTTTTGGACACGAATAACATTTTTCGAAAAGCGGTTACCGATCTCCAGAACATACCTGTTCCATACATTTATATGTACTATTTTTTTTTCAGTGCCCTGCATGATGTTTGGCCAGGCTGTTTATGGATCGCCATTTATGTGTTCATCGGTTGATCCTCAAGTGCATGCTATGCAACAGAATTTTGTAAATCCTAATATACAAAATTGCCAGCCCCTGGGCCTTTCCGGCAGAAATTACGAAGAAGTGAGTTTTTTTTTAATATTTTATTTTGTACATAATATGGCAAAAGGGGCTTGCTTTATATTAACAAACTTGTAACATGTATTACATTATTTTATAGGAAGAGTTCTGTGAGAGAGAAAAATTATATGTTGTTGACAAAATAATTTTGTTTATATAGTGTAGTGGTTTATTATTGTTAATATAGTTCAAATCAGAGCTCTTCTTAGATTTCACATTTGATTTTGGCAACGGCTTTCAACAAATTATTATTATGAGCGTTTTTTACTAAATAATCTCCATATATAATTAGTTAAGTGTTTTGTAGTTTGTATACGTTTTATTTTGTTTTGTTTGATATTTATATTTTAAGATTATAATATGTAAGTTAATATAACTCGCGGACTTTAGGAATAAGTGAAATCGGTATCGGAACTATCTGATCATTTAAGGCATAAATAAACATATATAAAATAAATATATAAATAAACAATTAATAAGGAGTACATATTTACACAAATAACATTGTCATATATGTACTCCTAGATAGTAAATAAACAATTGCTTTTAACATGAATATGTGTTTATAAAATATATTTTTTTATAAAATTACTTAAAAGTAAGCCTAATTTACTGACATTTGAGAAAATCATACAATATTTATATATTTTTGAATAGAATTAACAGTTTTGTATTCGTACTCATTAAAAATTCCAAAAAAATAAATTAGCTAAACTCCCTCGCTTTTCTAACATAGAAAGTAATACCGTGATTTGTTTCAAATTTTACCTGGTATATATCGAAAATGACCTTATAACCGACACGCGACAACTTCGACTTCGACTCGCACTTCTTAGCGGTATATGAGACCGACTTCTTCATGTTGTTAATTTGACAAGTTATTGTACTAGTTTCCTAAAACAATTGTATTTCATTATTATCAAAATGAAAATGTGGGTTCTCAGTAGGAAGAACGAAGGTGCTTCACTTATATTGAAGTGCAAAATTTTAATTATCTTTGGTCTTATCTGTGAAGAAAGTGGTGGATTGCATATCCATGAGTTTAACAACCCGTACAATGTCAGTTTATTGTCAATTATTAATAATTTTGTTTTCTATTTTATAAACATGTACATTTTTAATCACTAAACGTGATGAGCATTTCAAATTACAATGAGTGCTTATTGTTTTTTATATAATTTTGAGTAAATAAGAAGTTGTTAAATAAAAATGTCTATTGCAAAATCAGTATCTATATTTAAATATACAAATATTTACAGTTCTATGCATATCCCCTTAATAAAGGGCACTATATATAAAATTAAATTACTTTTTTACCATAATTTCACTAGATTGTGGACATGGTTACACCACGGTGGTATTAGTCTGATAGTCGATAATAATTAACAATAAATTGTATTTAACAATAAATATAATATCAACTGACAGACAAATATTATCCTTAAACAGCCAGCAACATTTCCTCTTGCACTTTTTTTAATAATAGTTACAAAAACTTAATTACGTCATGTACCTTGTGTGCTAGACTTGATTATGTTTTTTGTCATACACCGTACAAAGCTTACTCGCTTCAACTCATGTTAACATGCACACTTGCCTCTTGCTTTAACATTAAAATACTAATTTTATTTACCTTGTCATATTTATATATATTATGTATTTTATAAATATAGTATTATATATATTTTTCTGAATATAACGTTTGGCATTGTAATATTTGTGAACGTTTTTTTTGTTGTTTTAATTGTTTATTAAATTCGTCGGTGCCGGTCGTGGTGCTGGCGCATAAGCGTTTTTTCGATTCCCACTCGAGGACATAAATATTCAATATTTTCTGTTTTTCGCTCTGGTGCCACTCAACACGCAATGCCTCCAGAATTCGGCAGAATGTGGGGTGCGGAGTGTCTTAACACTAGGCTCACTCTGACTCCGCATATAACAGGGTAGGCTATATGCGGGTTGCAGCGTGAAGATGAAAAAAAAAATCTTAAGAATAATAATACATGCCCTAATACGGAGGCCGCCCATTACATTACAAAATCCAAATTAATTCGCACATTAAAAGTGCCACTGTAACGTTGATATTCAGACATAATGGCTGGAATTTATTGCTATAATTACTGTATCACGTAACATCTCAAAACCCATAATTACTTCTAATATGTACTCATTTAAAAATTATACAATAATAATGTCGCTTCGTCAGCTAGTTATTAACAAATGTTAACCCAAAAGCTTGATATATTTAAAAATATTTTATAAGTCAAACGTATAATGAAAATACATCGCAGGCGTGTAAGCTTACTTTGCCAATGAAAACCGGCAAATGGTTTACCACGAACACCCGGCGAGAGAAGACTGGAGAATCACAATCAAATGTACAGGATGGGATAAAAACATGCGACGTCCGTCATTCTTCTGTTGGCACCTCTAATAGGGTATGGCATTGATGGAAACTTCCGTTTATATGTAGGGTAAACCAAAGCTTGCTCATTGAATTGAGTGGCGCAGTAGGGGATTCCCACTTATTTTCATTTTCCTCGCTCTGCTTATATTGGCAACACTTATAAAAATACCGCAATGGGTAACAAACCGTCAATCGCAAGTATAATAGTAATTGCCTTTAAAATCCTGAAGTGGGCAATAGCTATATGGTTTACCCTACTATTATTGTTATTTGATAGTTTAACGTATATACTGTCATCGATAACAATTAATTTAATTGTAATAATAGTACATTACACGACCCTATCTTGTGCTATAAAATTTCAACCTTGAAACTTACACTTGTCTAGACTACAAAGACGCTCCAAGTATTATTAGTTTTAGTATATTCTTTTTAATTATTTTTCATATGTTTGTGGTAAATATTTCAAGTACATTTATATTTTCAATCGAACATTATTAGGCATATTTGAAATAAGGGGACATGACGAGCAATAGAAAACAATTATTTCTGAATATTAATGAAATCTAAATAAGTAATACAAATTAAAATGTGTAAAATTATCATATAGTATATTAATGAAGAATAATATATATTTCAAACTTCATTGTTAAAGTTCGTTGAATACCTTGTAGAGTTCGAGCGGCGGCTGCGACTTACAAGGTTTGGTAAGGAATTTTACATCTGAAATGAGAACTTCATTCAATCATGTCCAGGTTAGAATAAGACGATGGGCTTAAATGTTATGTGGTCGTATGTATGTTACTAAATAGTTTATTTTAGTTATGTGTTTTTGCTTAGTATTTATTTTATGCAATTATGTTACACCTATAAAGCTTTCAGTAACTTGTATATAATGGTTTCTAGTAAAAAAGATGTGTGTTCAACAAGTCATCGTTACACGCACGCAGGCATGCTGCTTAACATTATATCCAAGAGTATGGCCGGCATGGTGGCTGTTAGATGAAGATCCTTGATAGAAATCACTTCCAAATTACCACCTTTTTTATATAAATAATATATATTTGTGGGTCTAAATTATTCGGATTTTCCCAAATTCCAATTATTCGTATCAGGACTGTAGTAAATATGGCAATGGGTTGTCAAGTTCAAGTTCAACTCACTTTTAATTCAAGTTAGCAAACTATGTTTACTTATGATTTTGATATCATAAAATTAATAAATGATTATTGTAACCCTTCTTGACATAGGTAAGTTGATGTTTATACGCGCTCATGTATACATTTTTTTCAAGATAAAACATCATTAGACGATATTCACAAGATATGTATATCGCATCTACTACCTACCATACTACCCACAAATATATAACAAATCCACATTCAGCTGACCAATTTCTACATCAAGTCAGCACATATAGCACAAGTAAATATGGTTTATTATAAATTATTCTATTCTATTTATTTCTATTCGTATTCTAACGTCATTAGATTCGACATTTTTCCGATGTCGTCCACAGATAATCACTGAAAAATAATCATATTAATAGTATATAGTTGTTGTACAAACAACTCTTGATACTTACATAGATGATAAGGCATAAAGCACTATTGCCTTCATTAGACGAGCTTTTCAGAAAAAAAGTTAATTTTATTATGTAATTACAGTTTCTTCCTTATATTTAAATGATTGTACATGCTTTTGCTTATTGTATTATTTCTGTTTTTTTTTTTTACTCAAATAGGGAACATTAAATTATCATAGTTAATATTCATCGTTGTTTATTAAATAATATAAATAAGTGACAATTAGAATTGTAAATTATGTGTAACGTATTCCTTTATTAGCATAGGATATTTGCAATTAAATAAATAATCTATTAGTTGATGATTTTAGACGGCATTTTTATAGTTATATTACACTGGCTATCTTTCAACGTTTTACCATTAATTGGTTGTGCAGTTTTAAACAGTAACCTGTCTTTACATTTAACTGCAGTTTTTGGACCTAGGACTATATGACTACATAACGTTGAAAATTGAACGAATGAAAGTCACTTTATCAATCAATATCTTTTATGTTTTGGTCATTTAAGATTCTGCTCAGTACCCGTTAGTTATGTCCTATTGATATTTATTTTTAATCTGTTGCATATATATATACAAAATATACTCATTTGAACTCTTTTCCGTTAAAAGGATAGTAATCCGTTTAAGAAATAAAGCCCAGCATTATCTTCTGAAGATTTTTGTTAGTGTCTACTGAACTACTGGCAACCATCTTTGTAACTATATAGAAATTATAATATTTTGCCATCAGTGCACTGAGCGACCAGTTCAAGATCAATTGAAAAGGAAAAACCACCGTGGCAATAGTGATGGCACTATCGAAAAGACTGATGAGGAGTCTAGCTACTCTTCTTTCTATTCGTCATTTTTCAAGACTGAATCTGGAAGTACTGAAGAGAGTGATGTGAGAAATACAAATAGAGAGGATGGAATGGTACGTACACGCCTACTGCTTTTCTTTTGTAGGAAACTATACAGGATAGATAAGCGATAGCAGTTACAAGAGAAAACATATAAGGACCCGTTCTGTTAATACTGTTCATATAATTTAAAGTTATTATAAAATTCCCTTTATCAACAGTTGTGGCAGAAGAAACGGCGAATGGGTGATACCTCACTAATGTCAAATATTGATACGGGCAGCACAAATGAGCCACACCCTATGAGAGTCACCAGAATGGAACAAGTAAGTCAATTTTTTACATTTTTAAAGTACTATTCCATACTAAGGATAGAAATAAGCTTTAGACATTGTATAAAAAGACACGTAAATAAAGGATTTGTTTAGCAATTTATGAATTGTGAGCAATTCTACCAACTATTAAATATGTTATAAACAGTACTAATCAGAATTTCATATTGCAGGTTTGTCTTACATCAGAGCTTATTTACAAATATCAAATTCTCACGAAGAATATGGAGGAGGTGTTAACCCGTGATAAGGAAAAATTACAAAACTTTGAACAAGTCAGTGTCATTATTATTAATGATAATTATTAATGAAATGCTGAAAACATTCCTTTCGATAAAATTAATTACGAGAAACTTGTCAGATAATGTTACTACAAATATAGCTTTACGCTACCGTCGTGGCGCAGCGGCACAGAGTCTGTGTGTAAACGCGACAGTCGTGGGTTCTTTTTCTACTTAGAGACGTGAAGATATTTATAGTTCCTCGCTCTGGTTATAAGACAAGGCGCGGCTTTGAGCGCGCATCACGAAATATCTAGGAAATTGGGAGTGCGTGGAAAGGATTGCGTTAACCCTAAATAGTGCTAAGACACTCTTTTCTTCTAGCACTCTGTCTCTCTGCCTTTCTGCCTACCCTCTCTATGTGGTGGGATACAACGTAAAGCTATAAAATATGTATCTATATTTATTTCTCCTACTTTCAGCCTTCAATGGTGAACGAGCAGCTAGGACAACTTTACCTAGACTTACAATTAGAGGGTGTCGCCGCAAGGCTTACACTAGAAGAAGGCATTACCAGCTCCAGCAGTTCCGGTGAAGAGACCCCGGCTAAATCATCAAAGGTATATATGTATACTTTTTTATTAAGTTTTAAGTGAAGTTGATTTTTTAAAGTAGAGAGATATAGAATTGATTAAGAAATTAATTGAATGATATTCATATTAAAGCAGATTCGGCGTCGAAAACGAGAATACAGCAAACTAGTGATGATATATGAAGAAGATGCACCATTGCCGCCGCCAGAGAACACAGGGAGCTAATCCAGATCGTACTATCCCGATATAAAAATATAATGGTAGTTCATATAAAATAAGAACAAAAGTCGCTCGAATTTCTTAACGTTGCAGTTGTTTTTGAACTTGCATCACAACTCACGTTTTTACAAATATCTAATTATTTTTACAAAAGATAAAAAAATATATCTGTGCGGTAGAAACTCTTATAAACATTAGTAGGTGTCGAGTGAATAAAGTTTTAATGTATGTGATAGTGCAGTGTTATAAATTAAAAAAAAAAAACTAAAATCCTAACAAAATAGTATCTATTGTAAATGCGATGATTTTAGGTTTGATTTCCACTCTGGAGTAAACGAATTATCACTGTGGCAACAATAAAAACGCGGCGTTGAGTTCCACCACTCAACCCACAATGTCTTAAAAATTGGGTGGTGCACAGAGAACGGAATGTCTTAATACTAAGTCTTTCTACCTGGCTTGCTATTCACGAGACAGTGTTTAGTTATTATTTAAAGTACATATTTTTAAGATATGTAATTTTTTTATGCTTCTGAATTTTACTCTTTTCGCAATAGATACACAATATTTCATACATAACATGTTGTACAGATAATATGTTAGCAATTGTTTTATAAGTATACCTGTTAAACATTTATTATTTAAATACTCGTATGTCTATAGTTCTTATATCTTCAGATTTTCTTTACATACTTTTCACTTATAAAAGCTATAGTTTTATGTTTAATGTTTTTAAATAAAAATTAAAATCTGTTTTCCTTCCAATATTTAAACAACATAAATTAATATGTATATGCAATCCATATTTTCTGAGAAATTCACTTATATTAATATTAAATGTAAATTATATATAAATTAAAAATAAATTTCTATATTTAATAAAAAAAAATATATTAATTTTATTAAAAAAATTGTAATTATTTTTATAATTACATTCATGTTATACAATTTGTTATATTTTACTCAAATGTATGTTTACATATATTTTTTATTGGTTATGGATTTCCTCTATCTGTATAATATATTATGAAGGTTACAAGTTTCAAGTACTATATTTAAGGAGATTGTTTTTTTTTCCAACTAAATTTAAATTAAGTTCTTGTTCTTTCTTTAGACTTAGTGTGCATTATGATTGTATTTAGTAAGAAATATATTATATAAGTAATTTTATTGAGAGATTTTTGTTGTTACGCACACATATGCATTGATTTTGCATTTATATTTTAATTGTGAGAATTAATTTTTTATAAAAAAATTAAAAATTTATGTTTAATATAGTTACCAAGTTATTGTTTATATATTTTATAGAGACGGTTCTTATAATTTTACCGGGACATATACAATTTTGAAAATGTATTTTTTTATATATTGCCCTAAATTGTGCTAACCGAAATCTGTATATATAATATATGTATGTAGATATATGTCTCACGTTGACTATCATATATATATGTAGTTCGAATTTTACGTAATATACTAAAATATAAATCTGAAATTACTACGTAGTAGTATATTTGATATCATTATATTATATTGTAATATAATATTTTATACGTATGTTTTATAAAGCCGAAATCATGTTAGTACAAATAAAATATATAAAGGACCAAAAATGTTTATCAGAAATTAATATAATTAGAAATAAAGAGATTTGACGATTGTTGAAAATAGTTGAATTTTTATATATTTTATAAGAGAATGTATTCAGTTTGAATCATATGCAAATTAAGAATATTTTATACCTTAAACGTATAAAAGTTAAAGCCATTTCGTCTTGCAAAGAGTATATAATGCTTCGTTTGTTTTTATAAGTTATTTTTATATGCCTACTTTCAACTTTATATGATAGTTTTTTCAATTTGATGTTAATTGTGTAATTTACTAATCAATGTTCATAATAAAAGATGTAATTAACATTTGTTTTTCTTTATTTATCCTATTGTTTTAGTGATTTATAGTTTGGCAAAGGAAAACATTGCGTGTTTTTGCTCTTTAAAACTATAACCCCAACATAGACATTAAAACTTTAAATCTAGTATTTGTTGTATTATAGTATGTGCTCCACAGATATAGGGATATCGACATGTAGGTTTACATATAAAGTATGTAATGAACTTAATACCAAAAAGAAATACGTAAACCGTACATATGTATGTTTCTGGTGCTAATCTCTGTTCGGGAAATGATATTAATTTAAATTATTTCCAATTCTTATAATGTCCTTTTTTATAAAGACAAAGCGTGGTGTTGAATTTAGCCACTCGACGCGCTATATGTCTAATTATAAGAGAAAATGAAAAAACGCTATGTTTTACAAATACATAAAGTTTTCTCATAGGAATCAGGAAAAGGAGCCCCCGCTCCTTTTCCCATGTGCAGCAGAGAAAGCATGAGCAGGGGGGGGGGGGGTCCTGACATGAATTACCATCTTAGCTCATAAGTAACATCAAATTAATATTTCTCTATATTGCAAACAAACGGAAATACGTATATTAAGTAGAGTTACTACTATTTGTAAGAACTGCTATTGTACTACATCGAGCTTGAGTAACGTCTCAAGTTTAAAAAAAAAAAGATAATGATAATAATAATAAAAGTGATACAACACCTTAACTCTACCTTATCAGTACCGTGAAATGTTACAGTTATACGAATACTGGTGAAAAAAGAGCCTTACGAGCGTCGTCTTATATCAATTATATACCTACATATTGCACACAATATGTCTATTTACTTTAACTAAAAACAATAAAAATGTTTCATTTAATATGAGAAATTACTACGTACCTAGAGGAAAGGTGAATCTTTTATTATCCACCGTTTTAACATGTTTTCTTTTTTAAATATTTTGAAAAATAAAATAATTTGTACAGAATTTGCCAAGCGGAACGAGAGAGCTTCAACGTACAGGGCTCTAGAGATTAATTTTTATTTTTTTACGTTTGAATAATATTTCTATTGAAAATCCAATATTAAATACGCATATAATATTTATAACATTTACAAAATTTAAAATATATTTGTGAGTCTACTATGATAACCATGCACGCATGTAAAGTGCATGTATGTAAAGTCATAATTAACATAATTACTTACGTATAAGGACGTAGATATTTTAACAATCACTTAAAACGTCATTATCGTACATTATATTGTATTAATCATATTGTTTTATTTTCAAATGTTTAAAAAGAAGTCCACCCGCTACAAGAACCTGTTACATGGCTACGCTATCGAAACGCACACATGCAGGCTCTCTGTGACTACAATGTAAATAATTACATTAACGCACACAAAGCAAGTATCCACCGACACGGCTCTACCTGCGCAAGAGTCGCATTCCGTCACCCACCGTCACGATTGGCCGCCGAGCCTCTAAGGCTTTGAAACAGTATTAAATTTACTATAGATAGTTGGCAGTGTTATATATAGTGTTCCATTTCTCCTGTCACAATGATAACTGTATAGGGTAAGTTTATTTATATATTTCGTATTATGTAAGATATTTTCTGAAAGAGAAAATTGCTTCGCCAAAGCCTTACTTATCACGTCAGTCTATCCGTTTACAGTAACTCGTCATCATGTTTTACAATGCCGTGTGGATGTTTATTTCAATTCTTTGGCTTAGTGGTCGATTGCAGTTTTTTTTTGTATATTTCTATGCTCCATTGAAGCTAAAACTTATTTAAATTATGAAGATAGGATTTTAACCTTAAATTATTTTAAATGTAGTAAAAAAATACTTTACTCGAGTGATCTCAGATGTTTTTAATTACATTTTACCTGAATGACTCATTGAAAACTTGGTCAGATAATGTATTTATATTCTACAGCGCACCTACTTTTTTATAAAGATAAAATGATTATTCTAAAATAAAAACTTTCACAAACTAACTTTATTTCTGCCTGCGTAAAAAAACATTGTAATACAAATAATAATTATATTAGAATTGCGATGCTTTCACTATATATATTTTTAATTATATCATTGACCTTTTGCAATGCTATTTTTTTATACTTCATAATAATACGATTTACTTATATTACCCATAAGTGAAACGTTTCCCAACATATCTTCTTTTTTGACAGACTACTAAATACCATTTTTTTTAAAGTCAACGTAGTTAGGGTGATAAATGAAATAGATAAGAAGTGTTTCTATAATGGACGATGATATTAAGGTTCTTTAGGATTCCAAGAAGGCGTAATAAGGATACTAGATACTATATTTAGGAGAGAAAATCTGAAATCATTCAACAATTTGGATTTTTTTATCTTACTTTTTTTTAATATTAAATATCTTATTATAAGTATCATTTCCTAATTAAATCTCCAGGGAAATTATTACTTACTTCACATTCTGGTCTCATATTGGTCACGTTTTTCGCATACATTAAAGATTTGTAAAAGTTAAAGTATACGTTGTAAAGTCTCTCATAGTTTCATACATAGATTATGATATGTAAGGCTGCTTTATGCACCTATGAGTTATGTGAAAATTTATCACGTACTTTTAAATAAACCACGAATACGTTTCCCTATACTACAAACAACTACACACAATTTCATGTTTCTTAAGCGCAGGTGTGTAATGCTTCGTTTTAACAGATTAACTAGGTAATGTATAGAATAATGAAAATGTTTAAAAATAGTAATATATTTTTAATTTAGAAATCAAAACAAAAATCAGCTTCACGCTGCATGGGGAGGCATAGGGAGGGAGGGAGGTAGCCTTAAGACACTTCGTTCCCCCTTTTACATTAAATTCAATTAAATATTTCATTTCCTAGATCGGGGATCGAACCCACAAGCAGTCGCATTTATAGTCACACACTTGTGTTCCTGCGCCACGATAGGCCTCATATTTTTAAGTTAAACAGCATAAATTAGCCTTTATCGTTATTTAAGAAACCAAATAGACATTTCACAATGTACTCTATTATAATAATAAAAATAGTTTTACTTGGAAGTTCATCATTAGGAAGGTATACATATCTATTTTTTATACCTGCTAACGGTGACGTCATCGAGGCGCCACTGAAACGCTTTTGAGTACCCTTGCGTTGTTATGGGTTCAAATTTCGGTACATTTTAAAAGTTATAAAAAAAGGTTTTACATCTTTTTGTTAAACATTGTCTATGTTTAATTGTTTGTCTTCTGTTCCGTTTTAATAATGTGAAAGCTAAGGAGAAATGAGTCACTTAACAGTATGTTAAACGATTATCGACATTATTTTAGTGACATATTGAAGCCTTATTATTCGACCTTACTTATAGGAAAAGAATGTATAAGGAATAATTAAAAACTGAAACATAAAACTGAAATAAACCGACTTCATTAAATAAAAATCATTTATTCTATGCTAGTAATAATATTTACCGACATTTCAGTTATATGGTGCGCTTAAAAGAAAAACTAAGGTTAACTATAATCGGCGATGACAAGAAATACAATTTTATAACGTCAGCTTTAAAGTGATGAGGAAAGCTGCGTTAATATAAAGGCACTCGGAATAGCAATAGTGTATATATTTATTGTTTTTGTCTCATTTGTATGCTACAATGGCATCCAGAGCCAGTAAAGGCTGTATGAATCTTTACTAGCTGGCACATTCAAAACTGTATTCTAATTTTATGACGTCCTCGTATGCTGTTGCAAAACTGTTCATTTGTTACTTTAAAAACTTCATTTTCAAAGAAATATTATGCATTTTTACTTGATACTACCGGCCGAAGATTCGGCCATAGTTTCGGCTTCGGCCAAAATACGGCCAAACCGAGACTAAATACTTGTTAGTCACTCTGCTAATTATATTTAGACTATTACTATATGTGTTCCATGAATTATGAAGTCAGTTTATTAATTCTAAATTATAAAAATACAATTAATTATTACAAATGCATGTAAATACTTCGTGGAAAGGTTTTCATAGTTGTAAGTAGTACGTACTTTGTTGTTGTTGTTGTTCTTTAATTATGGCGATCCGAGCGTGCCAGTTCAGCACTAATCACTTCGCCAATGTCACGTTGAATGGGAAACACACAAAGGAGAGTGTACGGTAAAGAGACAATATTACGCAATAGTAGATGCACGTTAAAAAGAGATCCAGCTAAGATACTGCCTTCACCTATAAGATAAACAAAAATTATACACAATATATACATAATAAAGGGTTAGTAATAGGTAATATTTTACAAAATTGTTAGCTTATACTATAATATTATTAGATCTAATATATTTACATAAGAATCTACACAAAGGAGTATATACAAACATTAACAGACACTGAACATTAAGGGGACGGGGAACTATATGAGGAAGGACATCATACAAGGGACAAATTAACTTGGGACATGTGAAAAGGATATGGGAAGGGGAACCTTCGTCCAGGCCACACTCACACAATGAGTGGTCCCTGACCCTGATCTTAGCTAGGTGAACAGGTGTACATGCATGCCCAAGGCGCAAACGACAAATAGTTGATATAATCCTCCGTTCAGCAAATTTTTGAGAAAAAAACCATGGTCGCCTTGGGATATTGGGTTGGATAGAAGCATAATACTTACCTTTTTGAGTTTTTGTTAATTCATAGAATTCAGACCAGGACACATCCAAGTGAGTTAATGCAAGAGACAACAAATCCTGGGCCGAAATAAAAAAGTTATCTAAATTACCACACTGGATGGCCAATTTTGCGCAAGAGTCTGCAGATTCATTCCCACTGATTCCAGAATGCCCTGGAATCCAAGCCAAAGTAACATCCAAGCCCTTTAGATAACATGAGTACAGTTCTTCACGAATCCTTAAAATAATTGAAGACCTTAATTTACTATGAAATGGATTTCTCTTGATAGCCAATATGCAACTTAATGAGTCTGTAAATATGACAGTCTGTTTGAAGTTGTGGGAGAATGTGAACCGGATTGCTTCTAACAAAGCAACAGTAACTTTTAATAACAAAATAAAAAGAGCGGGCATATTGACAGTGACATTGACACATTGCAGTACTATATTTGACAGTTGACATTTGTAGCACAGAAGTCTCCTAACTATATGTATAATATAATATACACAGATGTTAGCTTTTAGTTTTTTTTTTTAATTTATATATTTATACAAGAAAATACATAAATTAATTGAAGAATTCAACATAATTAAAGAGACAGGTAAAATTGTTTTTTTAAATTTGGCGCCAATAAGGTTGATCACAGATAAAAAAACATAGCGTTGTTTTCATAAGACGTCACGTACGAGTACATATTCTAAAAATTTCGTTAGGCTGAATGTTACACAGTATTCATTATTTCATATATCAACCATAAGAACCATATATTTCATATTTTTAATTTAAAAAATAATCTCAAATTATCTATAAACTTTTTTTAATGTTACCTACATTACATTTAGAAACTAAAAAAATGACATGTTAGGAGGTAGTTGGGTAAAGATTTTAGTATAAGTACGAAATTACTTCATATAAGTACAACATTTCGTCAAGTTCACTTCAATTTTGAATTTGTTAATTTAATCGCAAATATTTTATAGAAATCACATTAAATAGGCCCAATATTAGAAAAAAACGATGTTTTACGATATTTGTGTGATGAAAAGTAAGAGGATGGGGGCGGTGTGGCGCGCTGCAGAGTGATGAGTGATGTCGACTTACTTAAAGTTTGGTATGTTTTTTTTTGTTTTACGCTGAATCCCACATATACCAGAGTACACAGAGAAATCTAATGTCAAGACACTCCGTTCCACAGATTTTCACCGATTTTTTTCGAGGCGTGTTGAGAGGCGGGAACTCAACGCCGCGCTTTGCCTTATTACCCAGAGCCGAGAGAGAAAACCAGAAATTCATTCACTCTGAATCCACAAATGTCGCGTTATAATAAAGGCGGGAACTTAACGCCGCGCTTTGCCTTATTATCCAGAGCAAAAAAACAAATTCATTCACTCGATTGGAAATCGAATCCACAAATGTCGCGTTATAGTCCACGCTTGCATTACGCATTTTGAGTGTCTACTTAATTCGTAGGTAAGTCTTTTAAATAATTAAGGTATAATTTGCTTAGCATATGCATTTGAAAATTTATAAAAATATAAATAGTCCATATATCAATTCGTGGCGCAGGGCACAAACGTGCGACGGTTGTGCGTTCGATCCCCACTAGAGGAATTGAAATATTTAATATTTTGCATTTCTTTAAAATTGAAAAATCTTATTTAATTTAAAATATTACCACCAGGTAAGTATCTAAACTGTTTTAATAATAATGCCACGGGAAAGTAAAACTACTAATTAGTAGTTTTTCTACGAGTATTTTTTTAAGAATTTAATTTTAATTCACAATTTAGTTACTTAATGTTTAATAAATAACTTTCTTTATAATATTTCATGTATGTAAGGCACCGTGATAAAATGTTTTTCGATATGAGAAACATTTTATGTAACCGGTATTTAAAGTACAGTAGTAGGATTATGTTTTGATATGGCAATGGTATCATTAGCATTTGCAAATGGCGAACTTACTACTTGTTTTCGGCGCTTAAACAAGGAACCTGTTTTTAGCATTTTTGTTTCTCATTGCTTTTATATTCCCATTTCTTTTGTATTTTATTTTTTTAGGTAAATGTTAGTGATGTGGGTGATAATATTATACTGGATACATTAAAGGATGAACCTCAACCGGGCCCTTCTGGTGTGTTAAATAAGAAAATAACAGAACTAGATCAAAAAGTATGTAGATCATCTTCTTAGTGTTTTATTCTAATCTACTATTTTAAATAAATATTTTATTACAATTTCCTTTTAAGTATAGATAGATAAGTATAGATTTTTTTCAGACATTGCCTGTTAATGATCAATCTACAATGAGTAAAAAGAATTATATTATATATAAAAAATGCAGAAATTATGTGATAAAAGTGCATAAGCTGAAAAACCAAATTAAAAACATCAAATTAAAGCATATGTTAAACATCCTAAATGATAATGAAGCAGTACAAGGTTTAATAAAACACCTAACCCCATCACTAGCATTACTTCTACAAGGGGAAGTAAAGAATGCAAAGAGAAAATATGTAGCTAGAAGATGGGACACTGATCAAAAAATTATTGCACTAAGGCTTTACAAGAGATCACCATCCACTTATCAATTATTGCGACGACTTTGGTGCCTTCCAGCACCATCCACATTAAAACACATTTTGAGAAAATTTCACTTGAATGTGGGCATAAATGAAAAAAATTTTCTTAATTTAAATAAACATTCTAAAAAACAAGACCCAGTTAATAATGAATATGTGTTAATGTTTGATGAAATGTCAATAAAAAAACATTTGTCATATAATGTTAAAGAAGACAAAATAGAAGGTTACCAAGACCATGGTAAACATGGTAGATCTCCAAATGAAGTTACACATGCACTCGTGTTTATGCTGGGAGGCATAAGAAGAAAAATTAAGCAGCCTGTTGCATATTATTTGTCAGGCTCCAATGTGACAGCAGATAGATTATCTGTTCTAATAAAAGAAGTAAGTTCTAATTCTCATATATCAAATATGCCTATAAGTGAGAACTTGATTTATAAAATTAGTTGCTTTATTTATTATTTGTATTTTTGTTTCCAGATTATACAAAAATGTTTTGAAAATGGTTTACATATAGCAGCCACAGTTTGTGATATGGGTGGTGTTAATAGAAGATCACTAAATATTTTGGGAGCTTCAAAAGAAGCTCCTTATTTTATGTTTCAGGGAAAAGAAAATAATAACAATATTTGATCCACCTCACCTACTGAAATGCTTCAGAAATTTATTTTTAAAATACAATATAAAATGTAATACTAATATTACATCAAACAATGTTGAAGGACAAGGTAATTTTATGTTATCATAATTTACTTAAAAATTACATTTTTTTTTTAATTTATTACTATCAAAAATATGCATAAAGCACAAATATGCATAGTCCTGTCAAAAGTACGAGTTTCTAGTTACTAATAATTAAATGAAAGTCAGTGGCGGCTTAGCTTTATTACCCCTATTTACAAAGGAAGGGGCAGTGTTCAAGATTGTGGTAGTTATAGGGGCATTAAGCTTATGAGTCATACCATGAAGCTCTTCGAGCGCATGATCGACCTCAGGCTCCGCCGAGAGTGTACTATCTCTGAGTCTCAATATGGATTTCAGCCAGGATCGGGCACCATGGACGCCATTTTCGCCCTCAGAACTTTGATGGAGGCATACAGGGAAAAAAGGAGAGCTCTGCATGTGGCCTTTTTAGATCTGCAGAAGGCCTTTGACTGTGTGCCTCGTCAGTGTATCTGGTGGGCATTGCGATCCAAAGGGATCCCTGAGGCCTATATTGAGATTATCAGAGACATGTACCACGATTCCGCTTCTATGGTTAGGACTGCTGTTGGCGATACTAGACCCTTCCCGATTACAGTGGGGGTTCACCAGGGCTCGGCTCTTAGTCCGTTCTTATTCAATGTAGTGCTCGATACTGTCTCGGCTCACATCCAGGACCAGCCTCCATGGCTGATGATGTATGCCGATGACATAGCACTCATTGCCGAGAACCGACTGACGCTGGAGCGTAAAGTGAACCTCTGGAAGGGTACGCTTGAGAACGGCGGCCTTAAACTAAATGTGTCGAAGACAGAGTACATGGCCTGCGGGAGCCGGGACTCGAGCACCATCCTTATAGGTCCTGAGCCAGCCGTTAAGTCGGAGAAGTTCAGGTACCTTGGATCCGTTATGCACGAGTCTGGAGGCATCGA